>JAZKJV010008302.1:0-69820 GCA_037367405.1 Ottelia alismoides | reverse complement strand
TAGCTCCCGCTCCTCGACCGCCGCCGGTCGCGTCGCCGGCCTCGTCACACTCGACGATCTCCTGCCCGGCGAAGTGCTCCCGCTGCAGGCCGTGATCATGGCCGGCGGCTTTGGCCACGCGCCTGCGCCCGCTCACCGAGACGATGCCCAAGCCGATGCTCCCCGTCGGCGAGACGCCCGTGATGGAGCTGATCATCAACCAGGCTCCGCGACTCCGGCATCCAGCGCGTGAACGTCACCACGCACTTCCAGCCCGAGAAGATTAAGGACCACTTCGGCGACGGCAGCGGCTTCGGCGTCGATCTGCATTATGTCTCCGAAGAGTCACCGCTCGGCACCGCCGGCGCGCTCAGCTTGCTCGGCGAGAAGAGCGAGCCCCTCCTCGTCATCACGGCGACATCCTCACCCAGGTCGACTTCCGCGCGATGCGCAACTTTCACCAGGAGCACGGCGCCGACCTCACTGTCGCCGTCCGCCAATACGATTTCCAAGTGCCCTACGGCGTGATCGACAGCGACGGCACCGCGGTCACCGGCGTGCATGAAAAGCCGGTGCTCAATTTCTTCGTCAACGCCGCATCTACCTGCTCGAGCCCAGCGTCCACGCGCACATCCCGAGCGGCCGCCGCTTCGACATGACCGATCTCATCAAGCAGCTCATCGCCGCCGGCCGGCCCGTGTGCAGCTTCCCGATCGTCGAATACTGGCTCGATATCGGCCAGCACGCCGACTACCGCAGGCGCAGGAAGACATGAAGAGCGGCAAGTTCACCCGTGGATAAAAACACCGCTCTCCCTCGCCCCCGACGGCAGCACGCATGCGGTCCCGGATGCCGCTGCGGTCGCCGCGCATTTGAGGAAATCCGCAGCCGCGCTACGGGGCGGCGAGGTGTCGTGGTCCAGGGCCTCGGCTTTGTCGGCTCGGCGGTCGCCGCCGTGATCGCCGCCGCGCGGAATGCCGACGGCACACCGCGCTACTTCGTCATCGGCGTCGATCTCGCCACGCCCCGGCAGTTACTGGAAGATCGCCAAGCTGAACGCCGGCCTCGTGCCGTTCGCGTCGCCCGATCCGGAGTTCGATCGCCTCGTCGCCGAAGCCGTCCGCGACACGGGCAATCTCGTCCGCCACCGCCAGCCCGCTCGCCTACACGCTCGCCGAGACGATCGTCATCGACGTGCAGCTCGACGTGATCGACCGCACCGCGTCGAGCGGCATCGAGATCAATCTCCGCTCGCTCGAAGCCGCCGCCCGCATCGTCGGTCAGCACATGCGCCCCGACGCGCTCGTGCTCGTCGAGACCACCGTCCCCTTTGGCACCTGCGAGCGCGTGATCGTGCCGGTGTTGCGCGAGGAACGCGAACGCCGCCAGCTCGCCGAGCCGCTGCTGCTCGCGCACGCCTATGAGCGCGTGATTGCCCGGCGCGCGTTACATGGAATCGATACGCCGCTTCTGGCGGACCTTCGCCGGCATCGACACCGCCTCGGCCGAACGCGCGCGCGCCTTTCTCGATTCCTTCATCGACACCGCCGCCTTCCGCCGCGGCAGCTCGGCGACATCCCCAGCTCCGAGCTCGCCAAGATTCTCGAGAACTCCTTCCGCGCCGCAAACATCGCCTTCATCCACGAGTGGACGCTGCTCGCAGAGCGCACCGGCATCGATCTCTGGTCGGTCGTCGATTCCATCCGCGTGCGCAAAGGGACGCATGACAACCTGCGCTACCCCGGCTTCGGCGTCGGCGGTTATTGCCTGACCAAGGACTCGCTGCTCGCGCAATGGGCGCTGGAGAATTTCTTCGGCAGCGACCACCGCCTCGGCATGACGCTCGAAGCGCTGCGCATCAATCACGCGATGCCGCTGCACACGCTCGACCTGCTGCGCGAACTCTGCGGCGGCCTCGGTCCGCGGCCGACGCGTACTGGTTTGCGGCGTCTCGTATCTGCCCGACGTCGGCGACACGCGGCACTCGCCCACCGAAGTCTTCGCCGACGCGCTCCTCGCCGAGGGCGCCGAGATCGTCGTCCACGATCCGTGCGTCTCGACCTGGCCCGAGCGTCCGGCCGTCGCGCTCACCGCCGATCTGACCGCCGCGCTCAACGGCTGCGGACGCCGTGGTCTTCGCCATCCGCACCCCATTTACCGCCAGCTCACACCCGCCGACCTCGCGACACCGCGCCTCGTCGTCGATGCGAACAACGTCTTCAACGACACCTTCGCCGCGCAGCTTCACACCGCCGGCAGCGGCTCCTCGGCGTCGGCAAAGGCCACTGGCGCAAGCTCGGCTACCATTCATGAAAGCTCGCAAGATTCTCATCACCGGCGCGGCCGGCTTCGTCGGCAGCCACCTCGCGACGGAGCTGAGCGCGAATCCGGCGAATCAACTCACGCTCGTCGACAACTTCACCCGCGGCCGGCACGACGAGGAATTTGCGGCGCTGCTCGCGCGGCCGAATATCACTCTCGTCTCCGCCGATCCTCTCCAGCCCGAGAGGCTTCGCGCAGCTCGGGAGCGGGTTCGATCACGTCTACCACCTCGCCGCGATCATCGGCGTGCAGAATGTCCTCAAGCGCCCTTACGACGTGGTGCGCATCAACGCGCTAACCACGCTGCACCTGCTCGACTGGCTGCGCGCCGGTGGCGGCAAGAAGGTGCTCTTTTCCTCGACCAGCGAGGCCTACGCGTGGACGCAGAAGTTTCACCCGCTGCCGATCCCGACGCCGGAAGACGTGCCGCTCGCGCTGACCGAAATCGGCAACGCCCGCAGCTCTACGCGGGCAGCAAGATCTACGGCGAACTCGCGGTCACGCACAGCGGCGTCCCCTTCACGATCGTGCGCTACCACAATGTCTACGGACCGCGCATGGGCTTTGAGCATGTGATTCCCGAGCTCTTCCAGCGCTCGCTCGCCGGGCAGAATCCGCTCGTCGTCTACTCCGCGAATTACCGCCGCGCCTTCTGCTACGTGAGCGATGCGATCACCGCGACGATTGCCGCGATGGAGAATCCGGCCGCCGATGGCCAGACGCTGAACATCGGCAACGACACCGCCGAGGTCACGATCGGCGAACTCGCGCAGCGCGTGCTCGCCGTCGCGCAGGTGCAGGCCGCGATGGAGCCGCAGGTCGCCGCGCACGACCCAATCGTGCGGCGCTGCCCGGACATCTCCCGCGCGCGGCAGGTGCTGGGGTTCGAGCCGCAGGTGAGCCTCGACGACGGGCTCGCGCGCACCTTCGCCTGGTATCGCCCGCATTTCACAAAATGAGCGACTCGTTCATCCCGCTCTGCGTCCCGGAGATCCGCGGCCAACGAGTGGACCTACGTCAAGGACTGCCTCGACACCGGCTGGGTGTCGTCGGTCGGCAGCTACGTCGACCGCTTTGAGCAGATGGTCGCCGGAGCGGCGGGCGCAAAGTTTTGCGTCGCCGCGGTGAATGGCACCTCCGCGCTGCACATCTCGCTGCTGCTCGCCGGCGTGCAGCCGGACGACGAAGTGCTCGTCTCGACGCTCACCTTCATCGCGCCGGCGAATGCGATCCGCTACGTCGGTGCGTGGCCGGTCTTCGTCGATGCGGGAGTCGGATTACTGGCAGCTCTCGCCGCAGCTCGTCGCGGACTTTTTGGAAAATGGCTGCGAACGCCGTGACGGCTCGCTCTTCAACAAACTCAGGGCCGCCGCGTGTCGGCGATCATGCCGGTGCACGTGCTCGGACACCCCGCGCCGATGCGCGAGCTGGAGCCGCTCGCGCGGAAGTTCGGGCTCGCGATCATCGGCGACGCGACGGAGAGCCTCGGGGCTTCGGCTGGACGGAAAGCCGCTCGCGCAGTGGAGCGACGTGGCCTGCTTCAGCTTCAACGGCAACAAGCTTCTCACCACCGGCGGCGGCGGCGGTGATCGTGACCGACAACGAGGCGTGGGCGAAGCGCTGCGAAGTATCTGACCACGCAGGCCAAGGACGATCCGGTCGAATACATCCACCACGAGATCGCTACAACCATCGCCTCACCAATCTCCAGGCCGCGATGGGCGTCGCGCAGATGGAACAGCTCGACGACTACATCGCCACGAAACGCCGCATCGCCGCGCGTTACGCCGAGGCGTTCGCGAGCGTCGAGGGCATCGAGCCGATGCGCGAGGCGCCGGGCGCGTTCAGCGTCTTCTGGATGTACACGGTTCTCCTCGACGAAGCCCGCTTTGGCCTCGGCTGGCGCGCACTGCTCGCGAAGCTCCACGCGCAGAAGATCCAGACGCGTCCGCTCTGGCAGCCGCTCCACCTTTCCCGCGCCCACGCCGGTTCGCAAGTGCTCGGCGGGGAAGTGGCGACCCGACTCTACGAAACCGCGCTCAGCCTGCCGTGCTCGGTCGGCTTGAAGCCGGAGGATCAGGAACGCGTCATCGCCGCGGTGCTCGGCCCGATGAAAGCCGCGCTCGACGCCTACCTCCGCGGCGGATTCGCCGCGACCTTCACCACCGCGCAGCCGCAGTGGATCGACCTCGCCGTGGAACTCGCAACCGAAGCCCGCGAGCTGATCTTTTCCGATGTGCTGCGCAAGTATCCCGCGATCACGAACGACGACGACGGGGAGGCGCAGCTGCCCGCGATCCTCGACACCGACGTCACGATCGTCGCGCCGCTGCTCTACCGGCTTTCGCACGCGCTCTTCCGCCGCGATCCGCAGCATCCGGCACTGCGCTACTACGCCCACTTCATGCGCGTGCGCACCGCGATGGAGATCTACTACAGCGCGGAGATCGGGCCGCGCCTCCGCGTCATGCACGGCGCTGGACTCGTGCTCGGCCCGCGTCACCGGATCGGCAGCGACTTCACCGTCTACCAGGGCGTTACGCTCGGGCAGCGACGCAACGACTGTCCGCACGAGTCGCTGATCATCGGCGACCGCTGCACGTTCTTCGCCGGCAGCGTTGCGCTCGGGGAGCTCACGATCGGCGATGACGTGAAGCTCGCCGCCAACGCCGTGCTGCTGCACCACGCGGACGCCGGCGGCACTTACGCCGGCGCGCCCGCGACTCGCGTGCGATGAACGCTTCCCGCCGTCGTCGCGCCCGGCAATTCTGCGCCCGATGAAATTCCCCGACCTGCGCAGCTTCTTCTCCAAACCGGAGCCGAAGCCCTTCGCCGAGATGACCGCGCTCTACCGCGAGCGGCTCGCGCGCTGGCCGGTGCGCACACCGGGCGGCGGGCAAAAGGTCGCCGTGCTGGTCACGCCGTGGCTTTGCACGCCGGTGCCATTTTTCTCCCTCGAATGCGCGCGCCTGCTCGCCGAACGCGGCGCCGAGGTCACGCTGCTCTGGGACGCGAGCAACGTCTTCGTCAACGCCGCCAAGACGAGCGAAGTCGAGGCCGTCCATTCCGTGGTGCGTTCGCTCGAGGGCACGCTGCCGGTCATCGACGTCGGGGCACTCGCGCCGGCGGCGGAAGCGGACACCGCATTCGTCGATTTGCTCGTTTACGAAAACGCCGTGCGCCAGATGCGCGGTGAGGCGACCGCGCAGACCTTTCTCGCCGAGCATCCGGAATGTGCGCGCGAGATGAAGACGCACGCGGCGCGTATTCACACGCTGCTGGCCGGCGGAGAATTCGACTGGGTGCTGATCCCCGGCGGCGTCTGGGCGGCGAGCGGGCTCTATCTCCAACTCACCCGTCAGCTCGGCGTCTCCTCGACCACCTACGACTCGGCGTCGGCTCGCTCTTCATCGCGCATGACGGCGTCGCCGCCCACTTCGCCGACATCCCGCAGTCGTTTGCCGAGGTCACCGCCACCGCCTCGTGACGAGCGCGCTCGCATGGTCCAGCGCGCCCACGAGCAGTTGCAGATTCGCCTCCGAAGGCCGCGACCCCTTTCGCCTCCAGCCCGCCACCGCGGCTGCGGCCGGCCGCCAGCCGCTCCGCTGCGACCTCGTCGTGCCGCTCAATTACCGCTCCGACTCCGCCGCGCTTTTCCGCCAGCGGCTCTTTGGCTCGGTGACCGAGTGGCTGACCTCGATCCTCGACTGGCTGCGCACCCAGCCGGACCTTTCCGTCGCGATCCGCCAGCATCCCTGCGAGCGCATCCCAGGAGTATCGCGGCACCGATTCGTGGCAGGAAGTGTTCGCGCCCTACGCGGACCTCGGCGAGCGCCTGCGCTTCATCGCTGCGGAAGACCCGGTGAATACCTACGACCTGCTCGGCGGCGCGGTCGCCGCGCTGCCCTTCACCTCGCGCGTCGGCATCGAGGCCGCAATGCTCGGCAAGCCCGTGATCCTCGGCACGCACTGCTATTACCAAGGCTGCGGCTTTGCCCTGAATCCCGCGACGCCCGCCGAATACTTTGAGCTGATCGCCCGTGCGAAACGCGGCGAACTCATCCCCGACGCACCGGCCCGCGAAGCCGCCGCCATCGCCTACTACCTCGCCGAGTGCTGCCTCGGACTCGCGACAAACTTCACCCCGCAGCCGACCGACTTCCGTCAGTGGGTCACGGCGCCTCCGGAGGAAATGTGGGCCGCCCCGGTGCTCGCCGATCTCGCCGCAGCGCTGCTCACCCGCCGGCCCATCGCCAGCCTGCGTCACCGCCGTCTCCTCGCCGCATGAGCACGCCCCGGCCCAGCATCCGCGAGCTGCGCGAGCTCTACGCGCGCGGCGAAAACATCATGCAGCACCTGCGCTCCGCCGAGGCGCCGGATGAGAATCCGCTCGAAGCCGTGCTGCTCGCCTACGATCTGCAAAGTGGCAGCTACACCCGCGCGCTCGACGATCCTGCTTACCGCGAAAACACGCGCTCTACACCGCGGCGCTCGCCCGAGTGCTCGGCGCGCTCGACGGCGATTTCGCTGCTCGAGGCGGGCGTCGGCGAAGCCACGACGCTTGCAACACCGTCGCCAAGCTGCCGCGCCGTCCGGCGACCATCGCGGGCTTCGATCTCTCGTGGTCGCGGATCGCCTGCGCGCAGAAATTCGCCGCCGGATTCTCCGACTTCGCGCCCGAGCTTTGCGCCGGCGACCTCTTCTGCATCCCCGCCGCCGATTCCTCGTTCGACATCGTCTTCACCTCGCATGCGATCGAGGCCGAATCACGGCCGCGAACGCGAAGCCCTCACGAGCTCCATCGCGTCACCAGCAAGTGGCTCGCGCTCTTCGAGCCGTCCTACGAGCTCGGCAGCGACGACACCCGCCGCCGCATGGAAAAGCACGGCTACTGCCGCGGCCTCCCGGTGATCGCGCAGGAACTCGGCTTCACCGTCGTCGAGCATCGCCTGCTCGAGTTCACCTACAATCCGCAGAACCAAACCGCGCTCCTGCTCCTGCGGAAAGACGCCGCACCTTCCCCCGCCGCACCCGGCTTCGCCTGCCCGGAGTGCCGCACGCCGCTCGTCGCCGCGCAAGACGGACGCTTCTGCGAACAGTGCGGCCTCGTCTTCCCGGTCATCCGCGGCGTGCCGTGTCTGCTGCCGGGCAAGGGCATCCTCGCCACGCGCTTTCTCGAATCGTGAGCGGCTTTTTCAAAGACCTGCGCGCCTGGTGGCGCACGAGCTCGCAGCGAAACCGCGCATTTCACGATCGCGAGCGCAACGTCGGCGTCGGCTCCATCATCGACAGCACCGCGCAGGTCCTCGGCTGGGCGAATGTCCGCATCGGCCGGCACAGCGTGATCAGCGAACACACCTGGCTGAACGTGAACCGCCGCGAAGCCGACACGCCGCGCATCGTCATCGGCGATTTCTGTTTCATCGGGCGCCGCAATTTCCTCAGCACCGCTGCGCACATCCGCATCGGCGACTACTGCCTCACCGGCGTCGATTGCCATTTCCTCGCCTCCGATCACGTCCATGCCACGCCCTTCGCGCCGTATGTCGCCACGGGCACGACCGACGACGGCACGATCGACATCGGCGCGAACTGCTGGCTCGGCGCCTCCGTCACCGTGCTGAAGAATGTGCGCGTCGGCTTTGGCTCCATCATCGGCGCCGGCTCGGTGATCACCCGCGACATCCCACCGTGGAGCAAGGTGGTCGGCAGCCCGGCGCGCGTGCTGCGGCGCTTTCACGCCGGGCGGAGTGAATGGATCGCCGCCGAGGAATGGGACGCCGCGGCCGAAGCGCTCGTCCCGACCGAAGACGCCTACGTCGCAGAGCTGCATCGCACCCATCCGCACATCAAACTCCGCGCGTCGCGAGCGGTCATCAGCAGGGAGATCTGTAAATGAGCGGCCCTGTTCTGATCACCGGCGCCGCAGGTTTCCTCGGCCACTACGCGGTCGAAGAGTTCGCGCGCCAAGGCTGGCCGATCGTCGCAGTCGACGACGCCGTGCCCGGCAGCGTGAGCTTTCCCGCGGGCGTCACCTACCATCGTATGCGCCTGCCGAATCCCGCGCTCGCCTCGCTCGTGCAGGCCGCGCCGCCCGCGGTCTGCGTGCATTGCGCCGGCCGCGCGTCCGTGCCGCATTCGCTCGAGGACCCGGCGTCCGACTTCCACGGCAATACCGTGCTCACCTTCGAGCTGCTCGAGACGCTGCGCCGCCACGCGCCTGCGTGCCGCGTGCTCTTTCTCTCCAGCGCCGCCGTCTACGGCAATCCACCGCGCCTGCCCGTGAGCGAGGATCAGCCGCCCGCGCCGCTCTCGCCTACGGCTTCCACAAGCTCCAGTGCGAACTGCTCTGCGCCGAGTACGCGCAGCTCTTTGGCCTGCCGACCGCGGTGCTGCGGATCTTCTCCGCGTACGGTCCGGGGTTGAGCGGCAGGTCGTCTGGGACATTTGCCGCCGCCTGATCACCGAGCGCCGCCTGCCCTTGCGCGGCACCGGGAGGGAAAGCCGCGACTTCATCCACGCCCGTGAGATCGCCCGCGCGTTGGTCACCGTCGCCAGCCACGCGCCCGCCCGCGGCGAGGTCTACAATCTCGCCAGCGGCGTCGAGACGACGATCGCCGACCTCGCGGGAGAACTCTGCGGCCTGCTCGCGCCGGATGTGCAGCCGGAGTTCGACGGCCGCGCCACACCGGGCGATCCGCTGAATTGGCGCGCCGACATTTCCCGCATCACCGCCCTCGGCTTCACCCCGCAGACCGACTGGTCGGCGAGCCTCGACGAATTTGCGCGATGGAGCCGTCGCGAACTCTCCGACCCATGAGCCGCCCGCTGCACATCGGACTCATCATGCAGGGCGGCGCGGGCTGGATGGGCGGCTCCGAATACATCAAGAATCTCGCCAAGGCGCTCGCCGCCGCCGAGCGCGCCACGCCTGGCAGCGTCCGCGTCTCGCTGCTCACCGCGCATCCGCTCGATGAGACCCTGCGCTGCGAGATCGGCGTCGAGACCGTCGTCCATCTCCCCCGCGCCGCAGCGTGGTCGACTCCGCCGCTGGCTGCGCCTCGGCAACCGCGCGCTCGCCGCCGCGACGAACGCCGCCGACATCGATTTCCTCTACCCGCTCACCTACGACAACGAGCACAACATCGGCGTGACCTTCCCGCTCTCCGCGCGGATCGGCCGCGCCCGGTGGGCCGGCTGGATTCCGGGACTTCCAGCATCGCGACTTGCCCGAGCTTTTCACCCCGGCGGAGACGGCCAAGCGCGATCACGGCATCGGCGAACTCGCCGCGCACGCGGAGACGATCGTCTTTAGCAGCGGGGCGAGCGCGCGGATTACCGGCGCTATTGCCCCCAGGCCCGGGCCCGCGCGCAGGTGCTGCGCTTTTGCACCTCGGCCGTTCCTGCTTGGTACGAAGGCGATGCCTCGGCCGTGCAGGCGGGTTACCACTTACCCGATCGCTTTCTCCTCATCAGCAACCAGCTCTGGAAGCACAAGAACCACCTGCTCGTGCTCGACGCGCTGGAGATTCTCGCCGCGCGCGGCCTTCGCCCGGTCGTCGTCTGCACGGTCAGCCCGCGGATTTCGCGACAAGCATTTCCTCAATGTCGTCCTGCAGCGCATCCACGAACGCGGCGTGAGCGGGCAGTTTTCGCTGCTGGGACTCGTCCCGCGCGACGCGCAGATCCAGCTCATGCGCCGGGCGGTCGCCGTCATTCAGCCATCGCTCTGCGAAGGCTGGAGCACGGTGGTGGAAGATGCGCGGCTGCTCGGCAAGGACGTGGTGCTCTCCGACCTCGCCGTGCATCGCGAACAGAATCCGCCGGGCGCGCGCTTCTTCGATCGCACTTCCGCCGCCGCGCTCGCGGATGCGATCGAGTCGGCTTGGAGCAAGGGTCAGCCTGGCCCTGATCTCACGCGCGAAGCTGCCGCGCGCGCCAACGCCGCCGCAGCCCAGCTCGCCTTCGGCAAACGCTTCCTCGAAATCGCCGGCGCATGACGCTTCCGCGCATCACCGTCGTCACGCCGTCGTTCAATCAGGCGCAATTCCTCGAAGCCGCGCTGCTCAGCGTGCTCGGGCAGCAGTATCCCGACCTCGAGTATCTCGTCATGGATGGCGGCTCGACCGACGGCAGTGCGGAGATCATCGCGCGCTTCGCTCCGCAGCTCGCCTACTGGCAGACGCAGAAGGATGGCGGGCAGGCTGCGGCGCTGAACACGGCCTTTGCCCGCGCGACCGGCGACGTGCTATGCTGGCTGAACAGCGATGATTATCTCGTGCCCGGCGCCCTGCATCGCGTCGGCCGCCATTTCGCAGGGCGGACCGGCGAAGCCGCGGTGCTCTACGGCAGCTGCCTTTTTTTTCGTGAAGGCGAGGCGCCCTCCGCGCGGGTCCTGCAGGCGCGCCGCTTTGATGCCGCACGGCTGCGAACCACTGATTTCATCATCCAGCCCAGCGCCTTCTGGACACGGCGCGTGTGGCAGGACAATGGGCCGCTCGATGCGCAGTTGAGCTTCGGCTTCGACTGGGACTGGTTCATCCGCGCCTCGGGCTTCGCCACCTTTGAGCACACGCCGGAGATCCTCTCGGCCTACCGGCGGCACGAGGCACACAAGTCCGGGAGTGGTGGAACGCGCAGGCGGCAGGAAGTCCTCGCCGTCGTTCGGCGGCACGCGCCGGCAGTCTGGCAACAGGTCTACGACTTTGCCGATCGCCACTGGGCGGAAGTCCAGCGCTGGTCCCGGCTGCGGCAGGCCCTCGACCGCCGCGGCGTGCCCCAGAGCGGCCGGCTCGCCCAAGCCGTCGCCCCGGCCCTGTGGGCATTGCCAGAGGCCATTACGCTCGAGCGCCTGCGGGTCGCGGCAGGAATGCTGGAGGACGCATGATCTCCCGCGGCGTGCGTAATCTGGTTGTCTTCGCGGGCGGATTCATCGCGATGCTGGGCGGTCTCTCGGCGGCCAATCTGGCGGCGGACCCCTATGCGGATTTCTTTTATCTCACCCGCTGGCGTGCGCCGCGGATCAAGACCCTCGACCAATTCACCGACGTGCGCTTCAAGGCCGCCTTGCTCGACCGCGCCGGGTTTGGCGGCCTCGATGCGGCGATCTTCGGCTCGTCCCGATCCATGCGACTCGACCCCGCCGCCGAGCCCCTCGCCACGGTCGCGCCGCGCGCACTGAATCTCGCCATCCAGGGTGCCAAGCTCGGCATGACGCAGCAGTTCGTCGCCAGATTTGCCCGCCACAATCCCGAAGCGCTCGCCCTGGTCGGCATCGACTTCTTTGCCTTCATCGGCGGTCCACTCGATCGCTCCATCTTTCTCGACGAGGAGAATCCACTCCCCGCGTGGCGCGAGTGCTTCTGGCGTCTGGCGACCAGCCGCACCTTGCCGGATTCTTGGGCGATGCTGCGCGGTGAAAAGGTGAGCAACGAACTCCGCGAAAACGGACTCGCCGTGCGCC
This sequence comes from Ottelia alismoides, assembly GCA_037367405.1. Lineage (NCBI taxonomy): Eukaryota > Viridiplantae > Streptophyta > Magnoliopsida > Alismatales > Hydrocharitaceae > Ottelia > Ottelia alismoides. Next base: position 58,056 of record JAZKJV010008302.1, on the reverse strand, counting down.
CCGCGCCAGAGCTCGTGCGCTGCGCACTCGCGGCGCCCCGCGCCAGAGCTCGAGCGCCTGCGCAGGCAACTCGCGCAGTTTGCCGCCGAAGGATGGAAACGATGGCCGCACTTTCGGCACTTCCGTTACGAACCCAGGCGCCTGCAGGTGCTCCGCGAGATGCGCGCACTCGCGCCTCGCATCGTGTTTTTCATCCCGCCGGTGTCGCGCCAGTTTCAGGAGGGTCAAAAGGCGGCCGGGCTCGATGCGCTCTACCAGCAGTGGAAACGCGACCTCGGCGCGCTGGGGGGAGTGATCGATTTTTCAGACGCCGCCGCGATCGTCGACGAACCGCGCTACTATCTCGACGTGCATCACACCAACTCAGCGGCTGGCGCCCTGCTGCTCAGGGATCTCGTCGCCTACACGCGCGGTGAGGCACTCCGCTACGGCCGCGTTCTCCCGTGACCTCGTCGCCCACCATTTCCATCGTCACGCCTTCCTTCAATCAGGCGGCGTTTCTCGAAGACGCGGTTCGCTCCGTCCTCGGCCAGGGTTTCCCGCGACTCGAGTATGTGATCATGGATGGCGGCTCGACCGACGGCAGCGTCGCCATCATCGAGCGCCACGCGGCGCAGCTGGCCCACTGGACGAGCGCTCCGGATGGCGGCCACTATGCAGCGATCAACACGGGCTTTGCGCAGACGCACGGCGAGATCATGGCCTGGCTGAATGCGGACGATCAGTATCTGCCCTGGACGTTCTCCGTCGTCGCGGAAGTTTTCGCGCAGTTTCCGCAGGTCCAATGGCTGACGACGCGCTGGCCTTTGCGTTGGGATCGGCAGGGTCGGGCGGTGCGATGCGCCGAGCGCAAGGGCTACTCGCGTGCGGCCTTCCAGCGGGGAGCATACCTGCCCGGGAGTGGCCGCCCGGTCATCCAGCAGGAGTCGACATTCTGGCGCCGCTCGCTTTGGCAGGAGGCCGGCGGGCAGCTCGATAGCAGCTACCCGCTCGGCGGCGACTTCGAGCTCTGGGCACGATTCTTTCAGCACACCGAACTCTACGCGGTCGACACCCCGCTCGGGGGTTTCCGAGTCCACGGCGAGCAGCGCAGCGCACGGCAGCGCGAGACCTACGATCGCGACGTCCGGCGCGCCTTGCGCACTCATGGTGGCCGCGAGCCGCGCTGGCTCGACGGCTGGCGCGCAAGCCGGGCGCCGATCATTCGCCACAACAAAAACACGGCGGCGTGGGAGCTCGCCTCGGTCTGCGTCTGAGCCGTGCGGATCGCCTTTCTCTACCTCCCCGGGCGGCTGGCGCGGCTTCCGGAACTTGGCCGCCGCGAGGTTCCCACGGAGTTTTTCTACGGGGCTACCGAGCTGGTGGAGCGCGGTCACACGATCGAGCATTTTGAGTTTGGTCGAGACTGTTCTTCCCGCGTCGGAGCCGCCATGCTCGACGTCGTGCATCGTGCGGGATTCATGCCGCCCAAGGTCACCGGCTCGACGTTGGTCAACGCCTGGCAGCTGGCGCCCGAGTTGGAGCGCTTCGATTGCGTCGTGGCGACCGTCGCCCATCATGGGTTCGCTCTGGGCTGCTGTCGGTTGGCTGGGCGTTTTCACCGCCCGCTGGTCACCATTCAGTGCGGCCTCCTGCATCGCACGCTGGCGCCCGCCCGACGTGCTCTCACACGAGCGTTGCTTGGCCGCATGGAGTCGGTCTTTTTCGGCGAGGCCGAAGTCGCACCGACGCAGGCTGCCTTCGCGCTTTCCGCCGGGCGGTTGCACGGCGGGCAGTTTGGCGTCGATACGCGTTTTTGGACACCGCCGGGCGGCGCACGCGAGGGTTATGTCCTCGCGATCGGAAACGACCCGCGGCGCGACTACCAGACGCTGCTCGCCGCCGCGCCCCGGATTGATCGCCCGATACGCCTGGTGACCCGGCTGCCCCTTCCGGAGCCAGTGCCGCCCAATCTCACTGTAATGAAAGGCTCTTGGCACGATCGTGCGCTTTCGGACGGGGAAATCCGCGACCTCTATCGCCATGCCGCCTGCGTCGTCACGCCGCTGCACGATTCGTGGCAACCATCCGGGCAAAGCGTGACCCTGCAGGCCATGGCCTGCGGCGCGCCGGTGGTGCTGACCGAAACCCGCGGCCTGTGGAATCGCGCCCGCCTGCGTGACGGAGAAAACCTGCGCCTGATCCCGCCAGCGGATCCGGCAGCACTCGCCGGAGTGGTCAATGAGCTGCTCTCGACTGAAAACACGGCGCTGGTCCGCGCGGCGCGCGATTACGTCGAGCAGCATGCCAGCATTTCGGGCTTTGCCCGCGACATCGAAGCCGCCTGCGAACGCGCGGTAGCGCGCGCATGAATACCACGGTGCAGATCGCCGGGATCATGCTGGTGCGCAATGAGGACCTGTACGTGGAGCGTGCTCTGCGCAACGCGGCAGCGTTTTGCGACATCATCCATGTGTGTGACCACCGGTCGAATGATCGGACCTGGACGATCCTCGAAAAGCTCGCCGCCGAGCTGCCCCATCTGCGCCTGCACCGGATCGCCGAGCCCCGCGAGTCCAACGACCTGCTTCACCAGTATGTCGGGACCCCCACCTGGGTCTTCGGGCTCGATGGCGACGAAATTTACGACCCGGCAGGCCTGGCCAGCTTCCGTGAAGAGCTGCTCCGCGGGCGCTATGACGCGTGGTGGGTCGTGTTTGGCAATGTCCTGAACTGCGTGGAGATCGACCTTGCCGCTCGCACGGCCAGCGGCTATCTGGCACCGCCCTGCCGCAGCATGACGAAACTCTACAACTTCCGCATGCTCAAGGAGCTCGACCGCACCGCGCCCCAGCGTCTGCACAGCCACAAGGGACGCGACGTTTTTCACCCACCCTTCCACGCCATGCTGCGCTATGATCTCTACAAGGAACTCGCGTGGGAGAATGCCCGCTTTCGCTGTCTCCATGCGTGTTTCCTGCCTCGGAGCAGCCGCGAAACAACCAGCGCTGCTCGCGAGAACATCTCGGAGAGCCTGCAACCTCTCCGCCGGCTCAAGCGCCTCGCCAAGGCGCTGCTCGGCCAGGCTTCCGTCAGCGACTATAAGCGGGAAAAATACATGCGCGGCCCGCGCGTGACCGTCGACGCGGCGCCATTTCTTCAGTGATCAAGCTCGAGCAATTCAAGATGAACCCCGCCGAGGAGGAAATCCTCGGCCGCCTCGTGCGCGCCGCCGCGCCCAAGCAAATCGCCGAGTTTGGCTGCGGGCTGACGACGCGATTCTGGGCGCAGCAGAGCGAGGCGAAGATCGTGACGTGGGACAACTACCCGGAGTGGGTCACGGAGATCCGCGCGCTCTTTGCCGAGGAGCCGTGGCTGCCGCGCATCGATTTCCGCCTCTACACCGTCACGCCGGAAGGGGCGCGCGGGATCGAGAAGGATGCGGTTCCGTGGACGGGCGAAAAGTTCGACTTCCTCTTCCTCGACGGTCCGCGCTCGGCGCATCCGCAGAATTTCGGCCGCAGCGGCACGTTCCGTTTCGCGACGATGCACGCGGCGGAAGGCGCGACGATCGTCTGGCACGACGCGCAGCGCCCGCACGAAAAGGAGATGGCGCGCCGTTACTTCGGCCATTGCGCGCGGCACCGCGAGGGCAGCGTGGGCTGGTGCAAGTGGGAAACGCCGAGCGGCGGCGCGGGGCAACTGCTCAACCGCCTGAATCCCTTCGCCTGAACTCACTGCGCATGCCCACCGCTCCCCCCGGACTCGACCTCGCCTGGCTGGAAAGCCTGCGCGAGAGCGTGCCGGCTTACCTCGAGCGGCTGCGGGTGGGCGAAAAGCCCGGGCGCTATCTGCCCTGCGAGCGCGGTGCGACGCCGATCGGGCGCGAGATCGGGCTCGGCTATTCCTGCTTCGCGCTGAAGCTTCAGCACATGCTCGGCGGCTGGGAGGAGCTCGCGGAGGGCGAAAGGGCGGCGTGGATCGAGTTCATCCAGCGGTATCAGGTCGGCGGGGCGAGCCAGGGCGCGTTCGTGGATTTGCCGCAGATGGAATTTCTCCAGCGCGGTACGTGGCGCGATGCGGTCTGGAAGTTTTTCGGCCGCGGCAAGCCGAAGGATTTTTCGCAGTCGATCCTGCTCGCGGAGACGAAGCAGGCGATCGCCACGCTGGCGGAAGTCGGTGCGGAGCCGCGCGTGCCGTTTCGCGATTTCCCGCTGACGCCGGAGGGTGTGCGCGCGTTTTTTGAGGGCAAGGATTGGTCGCGTCCGTGGGGCGCGGGCGGTCAGAGCGCGGGGCTCGTCGTCTTCCTGAAAACGCAGGCGCCGCACCTGCTCGCGCCGCGTGATGTGGAGGAGTTGCTGGAGATTTGCCGCGAGTTTTATGCGGGTCTCGCGGATGCGGATTCGGGCGCGTACTTCCGCGGGCGGCGCCCGGCGCAAGGCGAGCTGATCAATGGCGCGATGAAGGTGCTCATGGCGCTCGACTGGCTCGACGTGAAGCCGCACCACGCAGACAAGCTGATCCAGACGTGCCTCGCGCATCCGCCCTCGCCGGATGGCTGTCACCTCGTGGATGCTGTCTACGTGCTGCACCAGTGCACCAGCGGGGAGCCGTCGCCGACGGTGCGCGCTTACCTTTCGCATGTCGTGGAAATGATCCGCCGCCACGCGCGGGAGGACGGCGGCTTTTCGTTCTACACGCGCCGCGCGCAAAACAATTACTACGGCGTCCCGATCTCGCGCGGGCTCGAGGAGAGCGACATTCACGGCACGTGTCTGCTCGTGTGGGCGCTCGCCATGATCTGGCGCATGCTTTCGCCCGAGACGGCGCAGTGGAATACCATTCGGCCGTGAGATTCATCGTCGCGAGCTACGGTCCGAAGCACGTGGGCATGTTGCTCACGCATCTGCACTCGATCGCGCAGAGTCATCCGGAGGCGACGGCCGCGGTGTATTGGCAGGACATTCCGCAGCCGCAGATCGTGGCGTTGCGCACGGCGTTTCCTCGGTTCGATTTTCGCGAGACCGCGTTCGATTTCTCGAAGGACTTCCTGCTCCGCATCTCCAGCAAGGTCCACTCGTGGTGCCGTGCGGCGGAGGAGCACGCGGGCGAGGAGCAACTCTGCTGGGCGGATGTGGACACGCTCGTCATTCGCGACATCAGGCCGTTTTTTGCGAAGGACGGCGCGGACGTGATCTTCACGCACAAGCCGGATCGCACGGCGCTCAACACCGGTGTGATCCTCGCGCACGGGAACGTCGCGACGGTCGCCTTCTTCCGCACGTGGCGCGATCGCACGCTGGCGATCTGCCGCGATCCCGAGCTCTACGCGCAGGCGAATGACTATTCGCTCGGCTACGGCGCGGCCGATCAAATGGCGCTCTGGCAAATGCTCAACTACCAGCGCGGGCGCGCGGATTACACGATCGAGGCCGAGGGCGAATACGTGCATCTCCGCGCCGAGCCGTGCTCGGTGCTGAATGAAACCAACTCGCTCCCGGTGACCGACGACAAACACATCCTGCACTACAAGAGCGGCTGGCAGCCGATCCTGCTGCAAGGCCGCCCCTTCACGAAGAACCGCCCGCGCGAGACGTCGTGGCCGATGTTCACGCTCTATCTCCGCCGCTTTCGCGAAGCGCTCGCGCAGCTCAATGCGGCGAATGGTTCGCAGTTTTCGGCGCGCGATTTCGGCATCGTGCTGCCGACCTTTCTCGATCCGGAAACGGACGCGTTTGACTCCACGCGCTACGCTTTTTACCGCGCCGGCGAGGCCGCGAAATCCGCGATCCGAACGATGCAATATGCCGCGCGCAAACTGACGGGAGGCACGCCATCGCATTCCTGAAACAACTCCTCGGCGAACGCCGCCTCGCGCGCGTGCGCCCGCCGGTGCCGCCGGTCGCGCGCATCGCGATCAATATGCGGCCGATCTTCGCCGCGTGGGGCGGCGGCAATCAGTGGCTGCTGCAGATGTCGCGCTTCCTGCAATACAGCGGCTACCACGTGCAGTACGATCTCAGCGGCGCGGTCGATGGCATCCTGATGAATCACGGCGGCCTCACCGGCAAACTCAGCATCAGCCTCGAGGAGGTGCAGGCTTACAAGAAGCAGCATCCCGCGGTGCGCGTCGTGCATCGCATCAACGACAACGACGTGCGCAAGAAGACGAACGAGATGGACGCCCGACTCGCGCGCTTCGACACCGTCGCGGATCACACCGTCTTCATCTCCGAGTGGCTGCGCGATCATCACGCGGCGAATTGGTTCGACCGGGCGAAGTCGCACTCGTGCATCCTCAACGGCGCGGACCCCGCCGTCTTCCACCCCGTGGGCAGCCGCGCGTGGGATGGCCGCGAGCCGCTGCGCCTCGTCACGCATCACTGGTCGGACAACTGGATGAAGGGCTTCACGGTCTATCGCGAGATCGACGAGCTCATCGCCGCGGGCAAGCTGCCCGGCGTGGAGCTGTGGATCATCGGCCGCTGGCCGAAGGAGATCGTGTGGAAGTCCGCGCGCACCTTCCCGCCCGCGAGCGGCGCAGGCCTCGCGGAGCTGCTGCGGCAGTGCCACGTGTATGTCACCGCTTCGCAGTGGGAACCCGGCGGCATGCATTTCATCGAAGGCCTGCAGTGCGGCACGCCGATCATTTTCCACGAAGACGGCGGCGGCATCCCGGAGCTCGCACAGCACTACGGGCTCGGCTTCCGCGACGATGTCGCCGGCGCGATTGCGGCGATCCGCGAGCGGTATGCGGAGTTCCGCGCAAAGGTGCTCGCCGGTCCGCCGTCGGGCGATCGCATGTGCATCGCGTTTCGCGAGGTGATCCAGCAGACGCTGGCGAGGTAGCGCTCGCAAAGGGTCGCCGGAGCGGCCCGACGATAACTCCTTCCTTTGCGCCTTGGCGTCTTTGCGAGAGAACTTCCGGATTCATGCAGAACGAAAAGCTCGGTGACTGGCTGAAGACCTTCGACGACGCGACGGTGCGCGAGCGCGTGTGGCAGCTTGGGTTGCTCACGGGGCTGCGTGGCGAGAAAGACGGCACGTATCGCCCGGCGAACTTCGAGCGCGGGCTCATCCTCGATCGCATCATCGCGACACGGAAGCCGCGGCGGATTCTCGAGATCGGCACGGGGCGGGGACTCGGATCATTTGCAATGGCCGCGGCCGCGCGGGCGTACGGCGTGGAGGTGGAGATCACGACCGCGGACCTCATCCCGCTGACCACACCGCAAAACTACGCGCTCGAAGCGGGCGGCGTGCGGCAAACGATCCGCGCGAGCTGTGCAGAGATTTGGGAGAAGCATCTCGATCGCGAACTCGCCGCGCGCATTCAGCCGCTCACCGGCAAGACCACCGACACGCTGCCCGCGGCGCTGAGCGCAGGGCGGCAGTTTGATTTCATCTTCATCGACGCGGGCCACGATCTTTTCAGTGTCGCGCACGATCTCGCCTATTCGGCCGCGCTGCTCGCGCCGGACGGGGCGATCCTCATGGATGACTTCGCGCCGCTCGAGGAATTTGGTCTCGGCACGTGCGTCGCGCTCGCGCATGCGCGGCGGCTGTTTGCGGACGTGGAGTTGTTTGAAAGCGAGGGGCTGATCTTTGGCGGCGCGGTGCATCCCGACGCGCCGCGCGGGATGATCTTTCTGAGCGGTCGGCGTGGACCGGTGACGGTGAAGCGCGCGCTGCTGCCGCTCTGGCGCGCCGCGGGTTTTCTGCTCGAGCGCTGCTACAGCCCGCGTTGGTTTCCAGCGGAGCTGCGGGGATGATCGCGCGGTTGCGGGCGGCCGCGTGGGATTTGATTCGGCTGCCGGAAAGGGTGCGGTATCGGCGGGAGTTGGAGGTGCTAAATTTTTCGCCACCGCGCGGTGAGCCGGTGCTGAGCTATGGCGGAGCGCTGCCGCGCGAAGCGGGAGCGCTGGTCGCCGGCGGCCGTGTGAAGCTGCGGGCGCTCGATCGGGCGTTTCCCGAGCGCGATGCGTTCAACGTGCTCTACCTCGTGAGCAGCGCGATGCCGCGGCATGCGCTGGACCTCGTGCGCTGGGCGAAGCGGCAGGGCGCGAAGCTCGTCTGGAATCAGAACGGCGTCGCCTTTCCTGCGTGGGCCGGAAGTCGTCTCGCGGAGACGAATGCGCCGATGGCGCGGCTGCGGGCGGAGGCGGATTTCGTGGTGAACCAGAGTGAGTTTTGTCGCGTGAGCGCAGAGCGATTTCTCGGCGCGAGCGGGGTGCCGCAGCGGGTGCTTTTTAATCCGGTGGATCTCGCGGAGTTTTCGCCCGCGCCAGCGCGCGGACCGGTCGAGACGTGGCAGCTCCTCACGGCGGGGACGCATTATCAGGCGCCGCGGGTTTTGCTTCCGCTGGCGACGCTGAAACATCTCCGCGACGCGGGCGTGCCGGCGCGGCTGACGGTTGCCGGAGCGCTGCGCTGGCCGAATGCAGAGGCTGAGGTGCGCGCGGAGATTTCGCGGCTCGGACTCGCCGAGGCGGTCGCGCTGCGGGCGGCGTTTTCGCAGGCGGAAGCGGTGGAGCTCTACCGCGCGGCGCACGTGCTCCTTCACCCAAAGTATGCCGACCCGTGTCCGACCGTGGTGATCGAAGCGCTCGCGTGCGGACTGCCCGTGATCGGCTCGGCGACGGGCGGGCTGCCGGAGCTGGTGGGCGCGGACGGCGGCGAGTTGCTCGACGTGCTGGTGAGTTGGGAAGCGGCGGCGTATCCGCGCGCGGAGGAGTTTGCGGAGGCGGTGATGCGCGTGATCCTGAACTGGCCCGCGCGCACGCAGGCCGCGCGGGCGCGGGCGGAGCGGCTTTTTGACGCAGACGCGTGGGTCGCGGCGCATCGCGAGATTTTCCACCAGGTCCTCGCCCGATGAGCACGCCGCGCGTGACGGTGCTGATGTCGATGCACAATTCCGCGCGCTGGCTGCCGGCGACGCTGGAGAGCGTGCTCGCGCAGACGTTTCGCGACTTCGAGTTTCTCGTGCTCGACGATGCGTCGACGGATGAAAGCACGGCACTGGTCGAGCAGGTGCGCGATCCACGGGTGCGCCTGATCCGGCTGCCGGAAAACATCGGGCTGACGCGCGCGCTGAATGTCGGGCTGCGCGAGGCGCGCGGGGAATTCATCGCGCGGCAGGACGCGGACGATCTCTCGGCGCCGGAACGGCTCGCGCGGCAGGTGGCGTTTCTCGACGCGCATCCCGAGGTCGCGGTGGTGGGCGCGCAGGGCTGGCTGATCGATGCGGCCGGCCGCTCGCGCGGGAAGCGGAATCTCCCGCTCGAGGCCGCGGCCGTGCGCTGGGTGAGCGTGTTCGACAATCCGGTGATGCACTCGGCGGCGATGTTCCGCGCGCGGGTCATCCGCGAGGAGTTCGGCGGCTACGACGAGAGTTTCCCGACGTGTCAGGACTACGATCTGTGGACGCGGGTGATGGAGCGGCACGAGGTCCGCAATCTGCCCGAGCGGCTGGTGACTCTGCGGGAGCACGCGGGATCGATCAGCGCGCAGCGGCGGGAGGAAGGGGCGGCGATGGTCCGGCGAGTGGCGAGCCGGATTCTGACGGCGGCCGGTTGGGCGGATGTTTCCGCCGACTTGGAGCTGGTCACCGCGTTTCGGAGGCACCTCCGGGCGGAGGAAGTGGCGAATTTCCGATCGTTTATAGCGCGCTGGGACGCCCAGAGGGGCGGCGAGACAGCGAGTATCGAACGAGAAAAAGGCGAGATTTTCTTCCGCGTCGGTTATAACCTGTTGGCGGAGAGGCGTTTACGTGGGATTGGTCTGATTTTCGAGGCGTTGCAACTGGCCCCAAAAAACGCCCTCGATTGGCCCTGGATTCGGCTGGCCGGGGCGGCCGTGCTGGGACCGCTGGCGCGGAAGTTCGCGGGGCGTTGATCAGCGAACCGGAGGGAGCCAGAGGGTGCGCTTGCGGGCGAGGGGCTGCGGGGTGTAGCCGTTGGAACGGGCGAAGGCGACAAGCGGAGCCTCCAAGTCATCCTCTTCGACGCCCGTCAGAATTCCGCCCGGTGGAGTCCGCTGGAGCAGGCGCGGGAGATCGTCGGGGCCGACGATGCCGAACTTCTCGCGGCGCTCGGGCGCGACAAACCGGGCGCTGCGCCACGCAAAGGGCCCCGTGGCGAATTCGGGATAAATCGCGAGGCCGCCCGCAATGGGCCAGCTCGGTGCCAGGGTCAGGATTTTCCCTGCGGGAGCGAGGCTGCGGAGCTCGGCGCCAACCCGGACGGCCTCCGACGTAAACCACTCTTCGGGGCGGACGACGTCGGCCATCTTGGGAAAGGCGAGGTTGCCTTTCACTGGCCGGGTGATCGTGAAGAAGGCACTGATCGTTCCGAGGACGGCCAGCAGGAGCGGGAGATCGGCGGCGCGCGTAGCTCGTTGGTCGTCTTCGCGACCAGTGAAGGCGAGTGCCAGCAGGAGGAGCGGGATGAGCGCGTAGAAATGCTGGTATTGGTAACGCGAAGGCAGGAAGCAGCCGATTACGAGGAAGGCCGCGGTCACACCGACCGTAAGCGCACCAGAACGCGTCGGGTTTGCTGCGCCGATCCGATGCCGGAGAGCTGGCACGGCGATGGCGATAAAGGCGATAAAGAGCGGCCAACTCGGCAGCGCCACTTCCTTGAAAAAGTAGCGGAGTTTTCGCCAGATGGACATCGTCTTGCGGATCCGGGTGTTTTCCGGATCCAAGAGGCGCAGGCGTGGAAACTCCAGATTGCCGAAGAGGAACGGTTCAGGGTGAGCCGCGAGAAAGTAGAGGGATGGGCCGAGGGCCACGGTAGCTGCGAGGGCAAACGCACCAGCGAGCTGGAGGCGCCGTCGGGCTGGTACCGGCAGGAAGAAGGGGAGAATGAAGAGCGGAATGAGGCAGGGCAGGAACGTGAGACGGGTGCCGACGGCCAGCCCGCAAGCGGCTCCACTGACAGCGAGGAAGAGGGCAGAGTCGCGTCGCGTCCCGCCCACGTGGAACACAACGGCGATGAGCAGCAGGAGCGCTGGGAGTTCGTGGTTCCAAGTCTTGCCTGTGGTGTAGAGCGCGAGCGGGTCGAAGAGAAAGAGGGTGAGGATTCCCGCTCCAGCGAGGAAATGGAGCAGCGCACTGCCGCGGAGGGCGCGGACCGAGATGACCAAGAGCAGTCCGGCGGCGAGCCAGGTCGCGATAAAGGAGACGAGCTTCGGCCCAAGGATCGGGTCACCAGTCAAGCGGTCGGCCACCGCATAGACCAGGACGAGGTTGGGTAGGTGGAAGAGTGGGTAATCGCGGTACGGGAGCAGACCCTCGCGGGCGAGAAGCGCACCGGGAACGATGAACTGATGTTCGTCGTGATTCAGTGAGCGGTCGACCGTACGGGCAAAGATCAGCATGCCGGCGGCAAGCCAGAGCGCGAGCAAGGCGATCCTGACGAGTCGGCGGGCGTTCAAGAGGGAGGGGCAGGGTTAAGGCGATCGTTGGCCGGAGATCGGCGATTAGCCGCGGGAGATCACGACCGCCAGAAGGGCCAGATCAGCCGGGGTGACACCACTGATACGCGAAGCCTGGCCAAGCGTTCGGGGCCGCACCTCCGCAAGCTTTTGTCGGGTTTCGTGACGGAGCCCACGGATCGAATCGTAGGAGATGGAATCCGGGATGCGCTTTTCTTCGCTCGCCCGCAGGCGGGCTACGGCCGTTTCCTGGCGGGCGATGTAGCCGGCGTACTTGAGGTCGATTTCCAAGGCCTCCCAGAGAGAGGCTTCAAACGGGGCACGGAGCTCCGTGGGTAGCTGGGCGGCCTCATGATGAGGCCGGCGCAGCCATTGTGCGACGGACACGCCATCGTAGCGAGTGCGCTCCGCGTGCGTCTTCAGCTCGGCGAGCCGAGCGTGCCGTGCGGATGCTTTGGCGAAGCGCTCGGGGTCGACCAAGCCGGCTTCGTACGCGAGCGCGGTGAGTCGGAGGTCAGCGTTATCATGGCGCAGGAGCAGGCGATGCTCAGCGCGACTGGTAAACATCCGATAAGGCTCGATCGTTCCTTTTGTCACCAGATCATCGATCAGGACACCGATGTAGGCACTGGCGCGATCGAGGATGAGCGGAGCGCGCCCCTTGACCTGAAGCGCAGCGTTTGCCCCGGCCATGAGACCTTGAGCAGCGGCCTCCTCATAACCGGAAGTGCCGTTGATCTGGCCGGCGAAAAAGAGCCCTGGCACTCGCTTGGTTTCGAGGCTGTGCGAGAGCTGAGTGGGGGGACAGTAGTCGTACTCGACAGCGTAGCCCGGGCGCATGATTTCGGCGTTCTCCAGCCCGGGAATGGTGCGGATGAAGGCGTATTGAACCTCCATGGGGAGGCTCGTGCTGACTCCGTTGACGTAGTATTCCTCGGTATGGCGCCCTTCGGGTTCGAGAAAGATCTGGTGGGCAGGCTTTTCGGCGAATTTCACGACCTTGTCTTCGATCGAAGGACAGTAGCGGGGCCCGACGCCCTCGATCCGGCCGGCGTAGAGGGGAGACTTGTCGAGGTTTGCTCGGATGAAATCGTGCGTTTTTTCGTTCGTATAGGTCGTCCAGCAGGGGAGTTGTTCCATGTGGAACATGCCGGCCTCCCAGTGATTGAGCGCAAAAATGTCGTGGCGCGTCGGAGTGAGTCGCTCGGCCACGAAGCTGAACGGAACCGGCTCGGCATCGCCAGGTTGTGGCGCGCACCGCGAGAAATCGATGGTCTTGCCATGCAATCGGCATGGTGTGCCGGTCTTGAAGCGCCCCACCTCAAATCCGAGTTCCCGCAGACTGTCACTCAGCGTCGAGAAGCTGTCGCCCATGCGCCCACCGCTCTGGTTCTGGAGTCCGACGTGAAGCAACCCCCGCATGAAGGTGCCCGTCGTCACCACGACACAGCGGGCATGCACACGAAGCCCGAGGTTTGTCTCCACGCCGCTGACCCGCCCTTCATCGAGAAGCAGGCGCGTCACGTTGCCTTGTTTCAGGTCAAGCCCCGCCGTGCGCTCCAGCTCCGCCTTTGCCCGAAACTGGTAAGCTTTTTTGTCGCACTGCGCCCGTGGTGACCGGACGCTGGGCCCTTTCTTCTGATTCAGCATCCGGAACTGGATCGCCGTCGCGTCGGTGTTGAGGCCCATCACCCCACCCAGCGCATCGATCTCCCGGACGATCTGCCCCTTGGCCTGACCTCCGATGGCGGGGTTGCATGACATTTGGCCCACCGAGTCGAGATTCTGCGTGAGCATCAACGTATCGCAACCCAAGCGCGCCGCTGCGCTGGCCGCTTCGATCCCGGCATGGCCGGCCCCGATGACGATCACATCGTATCTCTTTGGGTATACAAACATTGTTCTACGTGGAACAACTCACGTTCCTAGAATCCCTTCACTCGCTCTCGGGAAAAGAGTCGCAAGGTCCGAAACAAAGATGTCGCCGCTGAGATTCCCGGAACAAATCGCAAGCCCGGGCGCAAACTCCGCCAAGACCTGTCGGCACGCCCCACAGGGTGTCACGGGGGTCTTCGAATCAGCGACGACCGCGACCGCGATGAACTCCCGGTACCCAGCACCGACTGCCGAAAAGAGCGCATTGCGCTCCGCACAACAGGTCAACCCGAACGACAGATTCTCGACGTTGCAGCCCGTGAATACTTCCCCCGTCGCCGTCTGCAACGCCGCGCCCACCGCAAACCGCGAATATGGTGCATAAGCCTTGTCACGTGCCGCACGGGCCTTTTCGAGGAGCACACTAAAGTCCATAAGTCTTTGCGGTTGTTTGGTTTACATCGACGCACGCCCCCGAAACGCCTTTCCCGTTGCAATGAGGGAAAATTTCGCGACGATTGCGCCGTGGTTCGCCCGCCGCGTCATTATTCAGGAAAACTGATCGCTGTCGAGGGGCTGGATGGTTCAGGCAAGTCGACCCAGATCTATCTGGTCAAACGCTGGCTCGAACTGCACGGCTACCGCGTCTTCTTCACCGAGTGGAATTCTTCCGTCCTCGTAAAGAAGTCGACGACCAAAGGAAAGAAGCGCCAGCTCCTCACTCCCACGACCTTTTCCCTGATCCACGCCACGGATTTCGCCGACCGTTACGAACGCCAGATCCTGCCGCTACTCCGCGCGGGCTACATCGTCCTTTGCGACCGCTACATCTACACGGCGCTCGCTCGCGACGCCGTCCGCGGGGTAGACCGCGATTGGGTGCAGACGATCTACAGCTTTGCGGTCCATCCGGACATTACCTTCTACTTCCGGGTGCCACTGGAGGTATCGCTGAACCGCATCCTCGAGGGGCGGCCCACCCTGAAGTATCACGAGGCCGGCCTCGACATGGGCTGGAGCACAGATCCCTACGAAAGCTTCCGCATCTTCCAGGGGAAAGTCCACGCCGAGTATGAGGGCATGCGCGAGCGCTTCGGGTTCACCGTCGTGGATGCGGCGGAGGAGATCCAAGTGCAGCAGGCCAAAGTCCGGCAGATCATTTCGGAAAAGATCGACCTTCCAGCATTCCGCCAAAGGCCATGCCCGTAGCAGAAAAGAATTTCTTCGGCCGCCAGCTCCCCGAGCTGCGTGATCGCCGCTTTTCGGGGAAACTGATCGCGGTGGAAGGCGCCGACGGTGCCGGGCGCTCGACACAGATCGCCCAACTCAGCGGCTGGCTGGAGGCCAATGGCTTTGCGGTGCGCCACATTGGGATTCGGCGCTCAAATCTGGTCGGCGAGGAACTCGAAGACGCCAAGCAGGGGAACATCCTCACGCACACGACCCTTTCCCTTTTCTACGCGACGGACTTTTTCGACCAGCTCGTCCATGAAATGATCCCCGCGCTGCGGGCGGGCTTCGTGGTCCTGGCCGATCGCTATGTCTACACGCTAATGGCGCGGGACATCGTCCGCGGGGCAGACCGTGGCTGGACGCAGAATCTTTACAGCCTCGCCTTGGTCCCTGATGCCGTATTCTATATCAAGGTGGGGGGTCGTCAGTTGGTGGAACGTAACTTCCAAAAAAACTCGACCCTGGATTATTGGGAGAGCGGGATGGATCTCGGCCTCTCGCGGGATATGTTTGATTCCTTCATCAAATATCAGCGACTGCTCCAGGCTGAATTTGCGCGGATGCAGGAGGAGTATGCCTTTCAGGTCCTCAACGGAAACCTCCGGATCGACGCAATCCAGCGCGAGCTGCGCAAGAAGATCGGCGGCTTGCTCGAGATCGGGGAAAGCGCGGATTGACTACCCTGGCAGCCCGAGTAACCGCAGCGCTTTGATAAAGGAGTCCGCGAAGTATTCGACGTTGAAGCAGCGGTCGAAGCAATGCGACGCGTGCTCACGCATCTCCTGGCACTCAGGCGCCGCCATGCGCAGCCAGCGGTCCAGCACGCGCCGGGCGCCGGGCAGATCGTCGTCATCCACGATCCCGGCACCATGGAGCTTGACCTCCCGCCAGATATTCACGCGATTGGAGATCAGCACCGGCAAACCACAGCTGAGCGCCTCCGCGACCGCGATGCCAAAGTTTTCCTGGTGTGAGATGAGGTAAAAGGCGGCTGCGGCCCGGAAGGCGCCCCACTTCAAATCACCGGTCACCAGCCCGGTCCAGGTCACCCGCTCAGCTGGGATCCCTGCTCGCGTGGCGAGCTCTCTGAGCTCGGCGACATACTCGGCGCTGCCGCTCCCGGCCATCACGAGGTGCAAGCCTGCACGACGACTCTCATCGAGTGACGGATCGCGCAGCGCAGCGCCAAAGGCGGCGATCAACAAGTCGCAGGCTTTCTTCTCGTGCAATCGCCCAAGGAAGAGGATCAGTTCCTTGCCGCGAGTCTCTGGAAATGCGGCAAAGAACTTTTCACGCTGGGCCACCGGATCGCCGGTAGCTCCGGCGATGCCGTAGGAGACGACGATCTCGTCGCAATGATAGAGCCAAAAGGAGCGCCGGGCGAGTCGTCGTTCCTCTTCGGTGGTGAAGAAAACTGCGATCGCATCGCGCAGGACGCGATACTCGGCCCATGGCCAGTAGAGCCACTTCTTCAGGTGCTTGAACGGGTACTTTTCCTTAAACCACGGGTCGAGCATCCCATGGGTGAAGACGCAGTAAGGCGTCGCCGTCCGGTGCAGGGCTCGCCAGATCCCGAAGGAGTTGTATTGCCAGATGCCATTTACCACCACCACGTCGTAGCGGTGATGGTTTTCCTGCAGCCACGGCACAAGCCGCGGCGTGTAGCCATACCGTCGCGTCGAGGGACCGAGGGCGTGGAGCGGCAGCGGGAAGTCGCTGACCCAAGCCTCCGCGGGATCGTCCAGGCTCAGGACTTCGACGATATGCCCGGCCGCGATGTTGTGTTTGGCGAGCTGCTTGATCCCCTCGATCGGGCCGCCCCCGCGGACGTTGGCGGAGTGGATCGCGTGGAGGATCCTCATGATGGAAGGGCGCCGCAGCGACTAATGGCCAGAAACGATGGGGTCTCCTGCCTGGGGACTGACTTTATCGATGTAGACCTGTTTGGCACAGGTCGGGCAGATGCGCAGCTTCGGGCGGACGCCTTTTTCTTCCGACAGGAACGTCTCCACAGCGGTCCAGGCGCCATGGGAATCCTCGACCTTTTTGCAGCAACTGCAGATGGGGACCACATCCGGCGCCGAGTGATCGTCCTGCACCCTGCGGGACTGACCCAAACGCTGTGCTCCGATCGCGACGAGCAGCAGGAGGAGTGAGCGGGCGAGACTATTCCAGACATGGACCAGCAGGGGTGCTGAGGGTGTATCAAAGTAGCCGGCGACCGACCAGCAGATGCTTGCCGAGAGGAGGACGACTCCAGCCGCGCCCGAACCGAGGTTCCATGCTGCCACTGCCACCGTCACCGCGTAAAAAAGAGAAACCGTGACGCTTACCCCGGTGAAAATGTCGAGCGCGGCGATAGCGGTGAGCACCGCGACAGCGCAAAGCGAGAGTAGAGCCCTCTGCGGAGGGGCAACGGTCGTAGGCATGGATGTGCGCGGGGGGAGGCGGCCAGCGAGTGCTAGCCGTTGAGCCTACCAGTGGGAAGAAAATCCCTTAGGGAGAATACAGGTGACTCCCTGAACGGCCCGATTTCTGCGGTCTTGGTCCGAAATGCGTCCTCAATGCCCTCGCCCGCGACGATTTTTAGGCGTAGAGCCCTTGGAGGTTGCACAATTCAAGGCACACGCTTAAATCAACCGGCCCGCATCGCCGCCGCATTATGGATACAGCCCTCAAAGCCAAAGACCACGCGTCCGCTCCGATCAACGCGAAACTTAGCAAGGAAGCAAAGACCGGTTTCCTCCGCGAAATGCTCCGCATCCGCCGTTTCGAGCAACGGGCGCTAAGCGACTACCAGAAGGGAAAAATGGGCGGCTTCATGCATCTCTATATCGGTCAGGAATCGATCGCGGTCGGCACCTGCTCGCTGATGGGAGATCACGATCACGTCATCACCGCCTATCGCTGCCACGGGCACGCGCTCGCCGTCGGGATGAACATGAACGAACTAATGGCTGAGCTTTATGGCAAGACGACCGGCTGCTCGAAGGGGAAGGGAGGCTCGATGCACTTTTTCGCCCCGGACAAAAACTACTGGGGCGGGCACGGCATCGTCGGCGGCCAGACGCCGCTCGGCCTCGGGCTTGCTTATGGGATCAAGTACAAAGGCCTGAAAGGTGCAGCTCTTTGCTTCCTCGGAGATGGCGCGGTGAACCAAGGCTGCTTCTACGAGTCGCTGAACATGGCGTCGCTCTTCAATCTCCCGGTGATCTACATCATCGAAAACAACAAGTATTCCATGGGGACGAGCCTGGAGCGCTCTTCCGTCGTGAAGACTTGCCTGGCTGAACGCGGCGAAGCCTTCTCGATCGACTGGGCTCAAGCGAATGGCGAGGACCTCTATGAAGTTCGCGCCGTCACTCAGGAGGCCATCGAACGCGCCCACAACAAGTCCCGGCCGACGATTTTGGAGTTCGATACCTACCGCTACTACGGCCACTCCGTCGCCGACGCCAAGCATAAGGGCGGCTACCGTTCCGAAGAGGAGATCACGAAGTACAAGAACGAGCACGACCCCATCCAGCTCTACAAACGCCGCCTCATCGCGGAAGGAATGATCACCGAAGAGCAGTATGAGGAGCTCAATGAAGCCGCCAAGAACGAGGCGGAGGCCAGCGCGCAGTTTGCCGATGAAAGCCCCCTCCCGACGGACGAGGAGATTTTTGAAGACGTGTATTTCGAGGTCGACCGCCAGACCGAGGCTGGCCGCACCGGGAAGCATTTCTTCCACGACTGATCGCGCCGTCTGGTTTCCGGAATCCTGCGTTTCCGCATGCGCTACGCGTTCGCGTTTCTGTTTCTCCTCGCGCTCGTCGCGCCTTCGACCCTGCGGGCGAAGGCTCCCGATTTCATGGAGAATCGTTACGTGGTCATTCTCTCGGTCTACGAGAAATTCGCCGCGGCTCGCGAGGACGCTGAGAAAATCGCGAAAAGCGCGCGCCTCCCATTCTCCATGGACGGCCGCATCTACGAGCGAAAGCGCGGCCTCATTTTCCCCGACGACTACGCCGACGAAGTCTTCCGCGGGCAGTATGTCGCCCGGCGTCAGCACACTGCAGTCTTAAAGGAGGGCGAACCCGACCGCGAGTATCTTTCCGTCGAGCGTTCAGATGCCTACGAAGGTTTCAAGAAGGGCTACTACATCGTCGTAGCCGGGATCCATGAAAGCGCCGCCGCCGCGAGCGCGCAGACCCGCAGATTCGCCGCGTGGGCGCCGACGGCTTACGCCAAGAAAACCCGCATTTACATGGGCTGCATGCACTAGCCCGCAACCGAAACGAACATGCCAATCATCGAATATCGCGACGCTCTGAACCAGGCCTTTGCCGAGGAAATCGAGCGCGATCCCAACGTCGTCCTGATCGGTGAGGAAGTCGCCCAGTATGACGGCGCCTACAAAGTCACCCGCGGTTTGTGGAAGAAGTATGGCGACCAGCGCGTCATGGACACGCCTATTTCTGAAGCGGCCTTCATCGGCATGGGCATCGGAGCCAGCATGCTCGGCCTCCGACCAGTCATGGAACTCATGTTCTGGAGCTTCTGCACCGTGGCCTACGATCAGATCGTCAACAACGCGGCGCAAATCCGCTACATGAGCGGCGGCCTGATCAATTGCCCGATCGTCATCCGCGGCCCCGCCAATGGTGGCACCAACGTCGGTGCCACCCACTCGCACACGCCGGAAAACTGGTTCGCAGCGATCCCCGGCCTGAAGGTCGTCAACGCCGCCACGCCCTATGACGCCAAGGGCCTGATGAAGTCCGCAATCCGCGATAACGACCCCGTCCTCTTCATGGAAAACACCCTGCTCTACGGCGAAAAGGGCGAGGTTCCCGAAGAGGAGTATCTCATCCCGCTCGGCAAGGCTGACGTGAAGCGGGAGGGCAAGGATATCACACTGCTCTCGCATGGTCGCGCCGTGCTCACCACGCTCAAGGCAGCCGAACTCCTCGCCGCCGAGCACGACATCGATGCCGAAGTCATCGACCTGCGCAGCATTCGCCCGCTCGACGAGGAAGCAATCCTCGCCAGCGTGCGCAAGACGCACCGGGCGATCTACATCGAGGAAAACAAACCCTTCTGCGGAGTGGGTGCGCAGATCTCATCGATGCTGATGGAAAAAGCCTTCGACGATCTCGACGCCCCGGTCCTGCGCATCACCTCGCTCGACGCTCCGGCCATCTACTCCCCGAAGGTCGAACTGCGCCAGCTCCCGCGGCCGACGGACATCGTCGACAAGGTGCTGAGCATCTGCTGACGCCGCGGCCCGCGGCCTGCCGATCTCCACTTCGCCGAAAGGACACGTGCCACCGCGCGTGTCCTTTTGCCTTTCCCGCGCTGGTCGTCACGCCCCGCGCGGAAGCCGCATCTCGACCTGCAGCCCGCTCGGCGAGACATTGCGCGCGGCCACCTGCCCACCACAGGCTTCCACGCAGGTCCTGACAATCGCGAGCCCGAGCCCGGAGCCGCCCCCCTCCCGCGTCCGCGCGCTTTCCGGCCGATAAAACGGATCGAACAACCGATGCAGCGCATGCTCCGGCACCCCCGGACCCTGATCCGTGATGGTGAGAAGGATCTCCGCACCGCGCTGGGTCGCACTCAGAATGATCGGCGCCTCGCAGCCCGCGTATCGCCGGGCGTTGCGGACGACATTGCCGATAGCGCGGCCGAGCAACTCAGGCTCCGCGCGCACGCGGAGCTGGCCATCGATATCGGTCACGATCTCGGCGGTCTCGCGCACCTCCCGCGCCAGCACAGTCCGCACGAGTTGCTCGAGCGGAACATCACGCAGCTCGATCTCGCGCCCCTGCACCCCGGCCTTGGAAAATGAAAGCAGCTCATTGACCAGCGCCGACATGTGCCGCACCTCCTCCCGCACATCCTCGACGTAGCTGCGCTGCTTCTCATCGGCACGGTGCTCCAGTACCCCGAGCGCCATCTCCATCCGCGCCAGCGGCGAACACAACTCGTGCGCGATGTCGCCGAGGAACCGCTTCTGCCCCGTCACAAACTCCCGAAGCCGCTCGGCCATGTGATTGAGTGAAATCCCAAGCCGCCCGAGCTCATCACGACGCGAGCCATCCACCTGCGTATCGAACTGCCCACGCGCGATCGCCCCCGCCGCATCCGTCATCTGCCGCAGCGCTCTCGTGATCCCTCGCACCAGCGGGATCCAGAAGATCACCGAGCAGACCAGCACGCCTGCGCCAGCCAGCAGCAGCGGCTGGAAATCAAAGAGCAAACCACCTGCTCCCAGCGACTGCGCGCGAATCAAAATCGTACTCGGACGCAACGGACGCAGGCCACCATCCACCAGTCGCACACGCAGGCCGATCCAGTAAGCCGGCGGCTGCCCCGCCCGGATCAGAAACTTATCGCGCAGCCGGCCCTCCTCATCCCGTCTCGGTCCACCCTCGCCGAGCACCCGCGGCGGCGGGCCGCCAAAATCAAAGCCGCCGTCCTGCGGACGCCCATCCTCGGGCCGCGGTGGCGGGCCGCGGCGCTCCGCAGAGCCACCGCCGGGACGCGCCTCCGGAGCTTCTCCCCGCCGCCCGCGCGGCGGCGGGCCCTCGGCCAGCCGCGCGAGGGTCTCCGGCGGTAGCGGCGCGATCTCGCCAGCCAGCCGGGTGCCGTCATTCTGGAAAAGACCGATCTGCACGCCGTGCGCCTCTGCATACCTAGCGAGGATCGTGCTCCACTCCGAGCCTGGTTGACTCTCGAGGTCGCGTGCCATCGTGGCCGAGAGCGCTTGCAGCCGTTCATCGGCGCTCCCCGCCAATAGCGCCTCCACGCGGAGCCTCAGTTGCACCTGCGCGACGAGCAGCGCGACCGCGCTCAGAAAGAGCACATTGAGCCCAAACCACAGCAGGATCTTCCACGCGAGCGGGAAGCGCACCCGTCCATCCGCCGTGGCCGCTTCACTCCGCATCAGGATTGATCAGCAGGTAGCCCGCCGAGCGCACCGTGCGGATGAAATGAGGGGCCTTTGGGTCATCGCCGAGCTTCTTGCGCAGGGCAGAGATATGCACGTCGACTGAACGGTCAAAGACCTCGTATTCCCGATCGCGGATCTCCTCGAGCAGATGATCCCGCGTCTTCACGCGCCCTTTCGCCCGCGCCAGTGAAAGCAGCATGTCGAACTCCACCGGCGTGAGCTGCAGCGGCTGATCGCCGAGCGCCGCGGTGCGCGAAGCCGGCTGAATGCGCAGCGGTCCCACGATGATCTCGCGATCCGTGTCCGGCTCGGCGACCGCCCGCCGCGGCCGGCGCGTCACGGCCCGCAGTCTGGCGAGGAGCTCACGGGTGGAGAAGGTCTTGGGCAGATAGTCATCGGCGCCGATCTCGAGACCGACGATCCGGTCCGCTTCATCGCCCCGCGCCGTCAGCATCAGCACCGGCACATCGCTGCGATGCCGGATGCGCTTTAATACCTCAAAGCCATCGAGCCCCGGCAGCATGTAATCGAGAATCACCGCGTGCCAATCTGCGCCGAGCGCCTGCTCCACGCCTTCCGGACCACTATGCACCGCGCAGACGTCGTAGCCGAGCGGGTCGAGATAATCACCGATCAGCCGGCAAAGCTTGCGATCGTCATCGATCACCAGCAGGCGCGGGCGGGTGGCTGAGGCGGGATTCATCACAAGACGAGAGTAGTGAAAATGGGGCGGCTCAGGCTTGAGATTTACATCCGCTTAACAAAAGAACCGGCAAAAGGAGATAAAAGGTTTACCTTACAGCGAAAGGCTACCAGCCATGAAAAAACCCCTCACTCCCGCACTCCTCGCGCTGCTCCTCGCCCCGGTCACCAGCGACGCACGGGAAAAGGAGCGCCGCCCCCAGCTCAGCGAGGCCGCGCTCAAACCCGCCGCCGCGCCTGTTCGCGGGCCTGCCGATGGCCTCCAGCCCGCCCGCCTTGAGCCGGTGCTCACCCTACAGACGGCGACCTTTGGCCCCCGGCTGGACGACGCCGCCTGGCGCGCTCAGTTTCCCATAAAGAAAACTCCGGCGGTCCGCTGAGCAGCCACACCGCAGGATTTACCAGCGGCTTACAAATCTCGCCGCCCGGGCGCATGGCTGCTTAACGTGGGCGTGGTTGTCTTTGGGAGTGACCATGAAACAAGTCCGCCTTCTGCTTGCCCGCTGCGGCGCCCTCGGGGCTCTCGTCCTTGGCACGAGCGCCTTCGCTCATCCACGGGAGGACCCGAGCCTGCACCACCCTCCGGCTGAGCCCACCTTCTTCCTGGCGCAGGCGACGCCACGGGCCCCGGAGTCCAAGCCGGCCGCGGCGCCAGCCCATCGCGTCAATATCACGATCGAAGGCAGTCACCGCGTCATCCGGTCCAACGGCTGGCCAGACCACCCACCGGGAGAATTCCCGCGCCGCGGCAATCCACACACCGCGCAACCGCAGGACTACACCTTCCGGGTCGCCCTCGACCCAAAGCCGGCTGCCTCGACACAAGCGGCTGGCGGCTGGTTTTTTGCCGTGGCGGTCAATGGCGTGCCCTTTGAGCCTGGCACGGCAGAAAACTGGAACAATGACCCGGCGTCTGGCTGGCGATACGAAGCTGCAACTGGCTTCCTCGACCTCGGCCTCGATGAGCACCAGGCGCACGTGCAGCCAAATGGCGCCTACCACTACCACGCTCTGCCCACGGGCCTCGTAAAACGTCTCGGCGGCGACGGCAAAAGAATGTTGCTCATCGCGTGGGCGGCTGACGGCTTCCCCGTCTACACGAGCTACGGCTACGCCGATCCGCAGAACCCCGCCAGCCCACTGCGCCCGATGAGACCGAGCTACCGACTCAAGACCGGCGCCCGGCCGGCCGGTGGGCCCGCCGGCGCCTACGACGGGCGCTTTACACAGGACTGGGAATTCGCCCCCGGCCGTGGCGACCTCGACGAATGCAACGGACGATTCGGGGTTACGCCAGAGTTCCCGCAGGGCATCTATCACTACTACATCACGACCGAATTTCCCTTCGTCGCCCGGCAGTGGCGCGGCGCCCCAGATGTGAGCTTCGCCAAAGCAGGCGGTGCCCTGCCGGGGGGCGGCAGACGGGCGCGGCCACCGGAAGCTTTTGGTGCCAGCTTCGATCGGTTCAACTCGGAGCCTGGCCGCCCCGGACGGCCGTTGCCGCCCGTGCAGCAGGCCCTCGACCGCAATCGCGACGGGGAAATCGACGAAGCGGAAATCGCCGCTGCAGCGGCTTCTCTGCGCCTGCTGGATCGCGACGGAAATGGCCGCCTGACGCAGGACGAACTCCGGCCACCGGGCGGGCGTCCGATCCGACCACCCGGCGATGCTGCACCCGGCGAACGGCGCGGCCCGCCCCGCTGATTCCACGCCACCTGGCACCGGGCGATTGCATTTGCCGACAAGCCTGCGACCTTCGCCACCGCATGTCGGCCAGGCAGAACCTTGACTCCGTCCAGATTCTCCGCGGAGTCGCCGCGATGGCCGTCGTCGTTCATCACGCCTGCCAGATGGTGGCGGATAACGGGTCCCGCCCCGCGGTGCTGAATCAGCTGGCGCATCTTCCCGAGATCGGCGCCGCGGGGGTGGACATCTTCTTTGTCATCAGCGGCTTCATCATGGTCTACGTCGCCCGCGGTTCGTTTGGGCAGCCGGGCGCGACGCTCGACTTCTGGCGCCGCCGTATCCTGCGCATCGTTCCGCTCTACTGGTTCTACACCTGCGCCATGCTTGCCTTGATGGCGCTGCCCTTTGCGATGAAGGGGGCCGTCTTCTCCGCAGCCTACACGCTGAAGTCATTGCTTTTTCTCCCGGCCTTCGTGCCCGGCCGCGATCCCCTCGTGCTCCAGCCACTGCTCTCGCCGGGCTGGACGCTCTTTTACGAGATATTCTTTTACCTCGTCTTCGGACTCTGGCTAGGCCGTGGCAGCAGCCGCACTTTGCTGCCCTATCTCGTCACCGTCTTCGCAGCCACTCTCGGGCTCGGCACTCTTCTCGGTCCCGAGAGCGCAGCCGGGGTCTTTCTCGCCAATCCGATCGTCGTCGAGTTTCTCTACGGCGTCCTCCTCGGGCTGCTTTTCGTGCGATACGGTGCGCCATCCCGCCGCCGAGGCTACCTCTGCCTCGCGCTCTCCGTCGCCGGTTTTGGCCTCACGGCACTGCAGCCGGCCAACTTTCCGCTCCGCTGGCTTTACTGGGGCGTGCCCGCCGCTCTCCTCGTCCATGGTTCGCTCGCCTTCCGCGCGACCGGGCCGATCCCGCGGCTCTGGGTGCGCCTTGGCGATGCGTCGTATTCGATCTACTTGCTGCACAGCTTCCTCACGCTCACTCTCGGCGGCGTGCTCCGCCGCGGCATCGTCATCGATCGCCTGCCGCCGGATCTGCTGATTCTCGTCACGATTGCCCTCGCCGCAGCCGGGGGCTGGCTCGCCTTTCTCCTCGTCGAAAAACCGCTCACCCGCTGGGTGAACGCCCATTTTGATCCCCGCACGACTCCGTCGCACGCGCGTCCCCTCCCCACCCCGGAGACGCGCTAACAAATCCCTCGCGCACCGATCGCCTTGCACGAAACTCCGCCTGTCATGCGACTCCCCCACGCCCCGTTCTTCGCCCTTCTCGCGCTTGCCGGCCTCTCCTTCGCCGCCGTCCCACTCGGCCCACGACTCCCCGGCCACTCCATGCACGGTGAGGCCTTCGACGAAGGCCCGCGCACGGCCGCACAGCTCCTCGACGGCATGGGCAACGTGCGCTTCCCCGTCTCCACCAAGTCGGCCGAGGCGCAGAAATTCATCCACCAGGGCGTCGGGCAGCTCCACGGCTTTTGGTACTTTGAAGCCGAGCGCTCCTTCCGCCAGGCCGCGCGCCTCGATCCCGCCTGCGCCATCGCCTACTGGGGCATGGCCATGGCAAACGTGAACAACACCAGGCGCGCCGAAAAATTCATCGCGCAGGCCACCGAGCGGAAAGCCAGCGCCAGCCCGCGCGAGCAGCGCTGGATCGACGCCTACGCCGCCTATTTCTCCAGCGAGAAAAAGGACGAAAAAGCCCGCGCCAACGCGCTCCTCAAAGCGCTCGAGGACCTCACCTACGATTTCCCCGACGACGTAGAGGCAAAGGCCTTCCTGCTCCTGCAGATCTGGGAAAACAAGAGCGACGGCATCGCAATCCCGAGCCGCCGAGTGCTCGATTCGCTCGCCAACGAAGTACTCGCTGTGAACCCGATGCACCCCGGCGTGCATCACTACCGCATCCACCTCTGGAACACCGACGGCGGCGACAAACGCGCCGTCGATTCCGCTGCGCGCTGCGGGCAATCCGCCCCCGGCATCGCGCACCTGTGGCACATGTCCGGCCACACCTTCTCGAATCTCAAACGCTACGCCGACGCCGCCTGGCAGCAGGAAGCTTCCGCCCGCGTCGACCACGCGCACCTCATCGCGTCGCATCTGCTCCCCGACCAGATTCACAACTTCGCGCACAACAACGATTGGCTGGTCAAAAACCTCGCCTACCTCGGCCGCGTGCAGGACGCCGTGGACCTCGCGAAAAACATGATCGAGCTGCCGCGGATCGGCGGCACGCCGGGCAAGAGCTTCACCCTGGGCCGCGAGCGCCTGCTCGAGACGCTCCTGCGCTTCGAGCTCTGGGATGAACTCATCTCGCTCGGCAACGCGATGTATCTCTCCCCGCGCGACGCCGGCGGACTCGAAGGCCCGCTCCTCGCCGGCATCGGCGCCGGCTGGTATCGCCGCGGCGAAACCGAGCGCGGCGACAAGCAGCTCGCGGCCCTCGAGGACCTGCTGAAAAAGAAGCGCGAAGAGCGACTCACTGAAGCCGAAAAAGCGGAGGCCAAAGCCGCGGAGGAAAAGAAGAGCAACGACGAGCAGGCCAAGGCGATGAGCGACTCGCTCCGCAAAGGCGCGCCCGCGATCAAGCGGATCGAAAGCGCGCTCGCCGAGCTCCGCGTCTACCGCGCCCTCGCCGCCGGCAAACCCGCCGAAGCAAAGCCCGAACTGGCCAAGGCGCGCGACATCCCGAACGAACGACGAGCGCGTCTCTCGCTCGAGATCGGTGAAAAGGACGAAGCCGTGAAGCTCGCCCGCGAGGCCGTAAAGGCCGACGAAAACCAGGTGCCCGCGCTGGCCAATCTCGCGCGCATCCTCTGGCAGCTCGACCGCAAGCCCGAGGCGCTCGACACCTTCAAAAAACTCCGAGACCTCTCCGCGCAGGTCGACCTCGACGTTCCATTCTTCGCCGAGCTCGCCCCACTGGCCACGGAGCTTCAACTCGAAGGCGACTGGCGCCCGCCGCTGAAGTTCCCCGCCGATTCCGGCACCCGCCCTGACCTCGCACAGCTCGGCCCCTTCCGCTGGCATCCGTCCGCCGCGCCGGCATGGCACCTCCCCGCGCGCGACGGCCGTCCGCTTTCACTCGCCGACTACCGCGGCAAGCCCGTGCTCGTGGTCTTCTACCTCGGCTCCGGTTGCAGCCATTGCATCGAGCAGCTCAATGTTTTCGCGCCCATGGCGAAGGAGTTTGCGACCGAGCAAATCTCGATCGTCGCCGTGAGCACCGACTCGACCGAGGGGCTCGCGAAAACCTTCGCGAAAGTGAAGGATGGCGAGGCGTTTCCCTTCCCGATCGTCGCTGATCCGGACCTCGCAGCGTTCAAGGCCTATCGCGCATTCGACGACTTTGAAAACAGCCCGCTCCACGGCACCTTCCTCATCGATGCAGCCGGCCTCGTGCGCTGGCAGGACATCAGCTACCAGCCCTTCCGCGACGCCAAGTGGCTGCTCGGCGAAGCGAAGCGCCTCCTCAGCATCCCCGCCTCCGTGCCCACGGAAAGCACCGCTGCAAACTGAGCGCCAGATTCACCGCGACGTCGGAGACGCAAAGAAGCAACAACGGAACAACACCTCTTCCGGCCTGCGCCTCGCGCGTTCCCCGCTTCGTGTTTCCAACATTCCTACGCGCCAAGGGTTGACCCAAGTGCCAAGGCCATGAACCCAATCCTTCCAACGCCCACCGCGATCGCCCGCCGCCACTTCCTCCGCGAGTGCGGCGTAGGCCTCGGGAAGATCGCCGCCGCCGGCCTGCTCAGCGAAGCCCTCACGCGCCGCGGTCTCGCGGCCCCGCCGGTGAACCAGCTCGCGCCGAAAGCGCCGCACTTTCCCGCCAAGGCGAAGCGCGTGATCCATCTCTTCATGGCCGGCGCGCCGTCGCAGCTCGACCTCTTCGATTTCAAACCGGAGCTCGCCAAGCTCGAAGGCAAGCCGCTCCCGCCGTCGGTCATCGGTGGCCAGCGCTACGCCTTCATCCGTCCCGACGCCGCGGTGCTCGGTCCGCAATTCAAGTTTGCGCGGCATGGCCAGAGCGGCGCGGAGCTTTCCGAAATGCTGCCGCACCTCGCGAAGATCGCCGACGAAATCTGCCTCGTGAAGTCGGTGAAGACGGACCAGTTCAACCACGCGCCCGCGCAGATTTTCTTCAACACCGGCTTCTCGCAACCCGGCCGCCCGAGCCTCGGCTCGTGGGTGCTCTACGGCCTCGGCGCCGAGACGCAGGACCTGCCGGCCTTCGTCGTCATGAGCACCGGCAGCGGACTCAGCGGCGGCGCCGCGCTGTGGTCGAGCGGCTTCCTCCCCACGATCTATACCGGCACGCGCCTCCGCGCGCAGGGTGATCCCATTCTCAATGTCTCCTCGCCCGCTGGCATCGACGCGAAGCTGCAGCGCGACACGCTCGATCTCGTCGCCACGCTGAACAATCAGCGCCTCGCGCGCGACGGCGACCCCGAGATCGCCACGCGCCTCGCCAATTACGAAATGGCCTTCCGCCTGCAGACCTCCGCGCCGGAGCTGATGGACCTCAAGAGCGAGTCGAAGGAGACGCTCGACCTCTACGGTTGCAACCCCGACAAGCCGTCCTTTGCCCGCGCCTGCCTGCTCGCGCGGCGGATGATCGAGCGCGGCGTCCGCTTCATCAATATCTACCACGAAGGCTGGGACGCTCACTCGAACGTCGCCGGCAACTCGAAGAACAACTGCGGCGCGACCGACCAGGCGAGCGCGGCGCTGGTCACGGATTTGAAACAGCGCGGTCTGCTCGAAGACACGCTGGTCGTGTGGGGCGGTGAATTTGGCCGCACGCCGATGGTCGAGACGAACCCCGCCCTCGGCCGCGCGCTCGGCCGCGATCATCACCCGAGCGCCTACACGATGTGGATGGCCGGCGGCGGCGTGAAGCCCGGCATCACGTATGGCGCGACGGACGAGCTCGGCTTCCACGTCGTGGAGAATCCGGTGCACGTGCACGACCTGCAGGCCACGATCCTGCACCTGCTCGGCTTCGATCACGAAAAGCTCACCTACCACCACGCCGGGCGCGACTTCCGCCTCACGGATGTCCACGGGAAAGTGGTGCAGGCGATCTGCGCGTAAGAGCCCAGGCGTCGGCCGCCGAACAGAAACCGCCGCCCGCTGTCTGACCTGCCCACGCAATCATTGGCGCCCGCCGTTCGTAGTGCTTTCGTAACCTCTCATCCTCCGCCACACCGCTCGTGAAAATCCCGTTCCTCGCCCTTACCGTCGCGGCGCTCGCCGCCTTCACCTCCTGCACTCAAGCCGTCGAAAAAAAGATGAATCAGCAAGCTCTCACTCCGAATGACAAACCCGCCGAAGGGCTTGAACGCGCCGTCTTTGGCGGCGGCTGCTTCTGGTGCGTCGAGGCCGTGTTCGAGCGGCTCGAGGGGGTGAAGGATGTGGTCTCCGGCTACGCGGGCGGCCAGAAGGAGTGGCCGACCTACGAGGAAATCTGCACGCACACCACGGGCCACGCGGAAGTCATCTACATCGACTTCGATCCAAAGGTCGTGAGCTATGACAAGCTGCTCGACGTCTTCTGGCACGCCCACGACCCGACCACGCTAAACCGCCAGGGTGCGGACGTGGGCGACAATTACCGCTCGATCATCCTCACGCTGAGCGACGAGCAAAAGGCCGCCGCCGAGAAGTCGAAAGCCGCCGAGCAAAAGAACTGGCCGAACCCGATCGTCACCCAGATCGAGCCGCTGAAAATCTTCTACACCGCCGAAGTCAGCCATCAGGACTACTACCGCCTGAACGGCAAGCGGAACCCTTACTGCCAGGCTGTCATTCGCCCGAAGGTCGAAAAGCTCGAGAGCAAGGGGATCATTCCCAAGCAGTAGGCGCGGCGCGCGCGACAGGAGATTCCCAAAACGTCCCGGCGAGCTAAGCTCACCGTCATGTCTCCCCGCTTGCTCCTCCTCGGTGCCGTCTCGGCTCTTCTCCTCAGCACGTCCGTCTTCGCCGCCGATTGGCCCGCCTGGCGCGGTCCGAGCGGCGACGGCATCACCACCGAGACCGCGCTGCCGCTGAAGTGGAGCGCCATGGAAAACGTGAAGTGGAAGACGCCGCTCGCACAGCCGGGCAACAGCAGCCCGATCGTCTGGGGCGACAAGGTCTTCATCACACAGCCAAAAGGCGACCGGCGCCTCGTCATCGCCTTCGATCGCAAGACGGGCCAGCAGCTCTGGGAAGCCGGCCCGAGCTACACCGGCAAGGAGCCAACGCACCAGACGAACACCCTTTGCAGCGCCTCGCCGACCACCGATGGCGAGCGCGTCTACGCCTACTTTGGCAGCGCGGGCCTGTGCGCGTTCGACTTCGCGGGGAAGGAGCTGTGGAAAGTGGAGCTCGGCCCGGTGGATCACGCGTGGGGTTACGCGATCTCGCCCGTCGTCCACGGCGATCTCGTCATCCAGGCGAATGGCGCCGGCTCGAACTGGTGGCTCGCCGGCTTCGACAAGAAAACGGGCAAGGAAGTCTGGCGCGTGAAAGGCCCCGCGGTGGAAGCGAGCGAGCGCACCGATGGCTTCGCGGGTAAAAGCGACGGCATGGTCGGCTCGTGGAGCACACCCGTGCTCGTGAAAGCCGGCGGCCGCGACGAGCTGATCATGAGCTGGCCGGAAAAGCTCGTGGCTTACGCGCCCGCGACCGGCCAGGAACTCTGGCGCGCCAGCGGCATGAACCCGCTCCTCTACACCTCGCCCATGCCCGGCGAAGGCCTCGTGCTCGGTAGCGGCGGCTACGGCGGCACCACGATCGCGGTGAAAACCGGCGGGAGCGGTGACGTCACCGGCCAGCTCTTGTGGAAGAAAGTGCGCGACAAACAGCGCATCGGCTCCGGCGTCATCAAGGACGGCTACTTCTACATTCTAAACACGCCCGGCACCGCGCAATGCATCGACCTCAAAAATGGCCAGCAGGTCTGGGAAGAGCGCGTCGGCACCAGCGGCAAAACGCAGTCGTGGTCCTCGATGGTCCTCAGCGGCGACCGCCTCTACGTCCTCAACCAAAGCAGCGACACGGTGGTGCTTCGCGCCAACCCGAAATTTGAAGTGCTCTCGGTCAATTCGCTCGGCGACGGTCTGACCAACTCGTCGCACGCCATCTCCGACGGCGACATCTTCATCCGCACCCACGCGCATCTCTGGTGCATCGGCGGGAAGTAGCACGGCGCATTTCCTTCGCCACACGTTCTCCGGCGGGCTACATGCCCGCATGCAGAAGAAACTTTTTACCGAACTCGGACTCTCGCCTGAGCTCCAGAAGGCCGTCGCGAAGATGGGCTTCGAGGAGGCGTCGCCGATTCAATCCGAAACCATTCCACGCCTGCTCGAGGGGGCCGATGTCGTCGGACTCTCGCAGACCGGTTCGGGAAAGACGGCCGCCTTTGCCATCCCCGCCATCGAGCGCGTCGATGGCAACCAACGCAGTGCGCAAGTCCTCATCCTCTGCCCCACCCGCGAGCTCGCCATGCAGGTCGCCGAGGAGGTGGCAAAGCTGGCGTTCTTCAAGCGCGGCGTGCGCGAGCTCCCGATCTACGGTGGCCAGAGCTACGACCGCCAGCTCCGCGGGCTGCGCGAAGGTGCCCAGATCATCATCGGCACGCCGGGGCGCGTCATGGACCACCTCGAGCGCGGCACGCTGAAACTCGACCAGATCGCGATGGTCATCCTCGACGAGGCCGATCGCATGCTCGACATGGGCTTCCGCGACGACATCGAAAAGATCCTCAGCCAGGCGCCCGAGCAGCGGCAGACGGTCTTCTTCTCCGCCACGATGCCGCCCGCGATCAATCAACTCGTGAAGCGCTACACCCGCGAGCCGGTGAACGTGCGGATCGAAGCGCAGCAGATGACCGTGCCGGCAATCGAGCAGGTCTACTACGAAGTGGATCGCCGCTCGAAGCTCGAAGTCCTCTGCCGGCTCATCGATCTCCAGGATGTGAAGTACGGCATCATCTTCTGCGCGACGAAGATGATGTGCGACGAGCTCGCCGATCATCTGAAAGCGCGCGGCTACAGCACGGACAAGCTGCACGGCGACATCTCGCAGGCCATGCGCGAGCGCGTGGTCGGAAAGTTCCGCAAACGCGGCTTCGAGTTCCTCGTCGCCACCGACGTCGCCGCCCGTGGGCTCGACGTGGACGACATCGAAGTCGTCTTCAACTACGACCTGCCGCATGACGCGGAGGATTACGTCCATCGCATCGGTCGCACGGGACGCGCGGGCAAAAGCGGTCGCGCCATCACTTTCGTCGCCGGTCGCGAGATCTGGAAGATGCAGCAGATCATCCGCTTCACGAAAGGGAAGGTCCGCCGCGAGCGCGTGCCGACTGCGGAAGAGGTGGAACAAAAGCGCACCGACGCCTTCCTCGAAAAACTCCGCGAGACGCTGGAGAAGGGCGACTACAAGCGGCAGGACGCCGTGATCGACCAGCTCCTCGATGGTGGCTACAGCGCCACCGACATCGCCAGCGCGCTCATTCACCTGCTCGGCGCCGACAAGCCGGCAGTCGAACCCATCGCCGAGGAATTGCCGAAGCGCGAATACCCGAAATACGAGGCGCGCCAGTATCCGAGCTACGAGGCGCGCGAGCGCAAGCCCGCGGCACCCAAAGCCGAAAGGGCGGGACGCGCAGAGTTTGCTGACCGCCCCCCTCGGCCGACCCGCGAGGAACGAACCCCGCGTGGCAACCGCCGCGAGGCCATTCCCGCCACCTCCCACGAAGCCGGAATGACGCGTCTCGTCTTTAACTTCGGCAAGCTGCACGGGATCAATCCCGGCGACATCGTCGGCGTGATCTGCGGCGGCGCCCGCCTGCCCAAGGAGGAAGTCGGCGCGATCAAGCTGCTCGACAAGCAGACGCTCGTCGACGTCTCGGACGAGGGAGCAAATGTCGTCCTGAAGAAGCTGAACGGCATCCGCTTCAAAGGGCGCAAGCTCGCCGTCGATCTGGCCGGATAAAGAACGGGCCGCAGGAATGCGCCCTGCTTTAATTGAGGGAGAGACTCCCCTCGGCGAACGCCTTTCCGTGCGAGTTATTCCCAGTCCTGATTGAGGAATGAATTTTTACCGAACCATTCCTCTTCATCTTCAGTTTGCGAACAACTCGGCTGATTCGTGTTCCACCGGCGCTTGAGGCGGGTTCCACGCTTTTCCCAGCCTTGGGATAACTTTCCAAGGAACGATCAGCGGCGCCGGACAACCCGCGTTCTGCCGTGATTATTCGGACTTCTCGACAGTTGTTGGCTAGTTATCCAGACCCGCCGACGAAGATTCCTCCCGCGCCTTGGCGGCGCCCTCCTTCCACAACTGCAGATCGAGCGCATTGCGAGCGGCGGCCGTCTCCGCCTCCTTTTTGCTGCGTCCCTCGCCCTGCCCGAGTTCCCGACCGTCCCAGACGATCTTTGCGACGAAACGCTTTTCGTGCTCCGGGCCACTTTGGTCGACGATCGGATACTGCGGACTCTGCGGCGAGATGGCCTGCAGGATCTCCTGCAGCCGGCCTTTGGGGTTGTTGTCTGGCGGATCCACCTCCAGGTCTTCGAGCAGCTCCCTGGCATCGGTGAGAACGAGGCGCCGCACGGTGACGAAATCGCTGTCGAGATACATCGCGCCGATGAGCGCCTCGTAGGCATCGCTGAGGGTGCTGGCGCGCTCGCGCCCGCCGCTGGCTTCCTCGCCGCGGCCCATCATGAGGTATTTTCCGATGCCGATGCGTTGCGCGAGCGTTTTCAGGCCCTCCCGCGAGACCAGGCGG
Source organism: Ottelia alismoides (assembly GCA_037367405.1). Lineage (NCBI taxonomy): Eukaryota > Viridiplantae > Streptophyta > Magnoliopsida > Alismatales > Hydrocharitaceae > Ottelia > Ottelia alismoides. The sequence goes on along the minus strand of JAZKJV010008302.1, from coordinate 24,425 downwards.
GCACGGATCTTGGTCAGGTAGCCTTCGCCGAGGTGCGGGAAGTGATCGAAGAGATACTCGGTGAAGACGAGCTGCAGGACGGCGTCCCCGAGGAATTCGAGCCGTTGATTGTCGAAATGGTGCCGTTGCGTTTCGTGACCGAGGCTCGGGTGAGTGAGCGCTTCCGCCAGCAGGAGCGAGTTGCGGAACTTGTATTTGATACGCTGTTCGAGGGGATTCATCGAGTGGGGCCGCGGAGGCCTCTATTGTGCATACGCACGCGGCTGGGGCAAATTTCATTCAGACCGATCCCGTCCGGCAGTGACCTTGGTTTGCATCGGTGTCTCGCCCGCGCGAAGATGCCCGGGCAATCTTCCGGCCTGCAGGTCCCGACATGAGCGACACCGCCACTCCATCCTCAGCCGCCCACCCGCCGGGACGCAGTTCGTGGCCCCGCGTCATCCTGGTGCTCGGCGTGCTCGGGATGTGCATTGGCGCCGGCCTCTACGTTTTCCGGCAGATGGTGAAGGCGCCCACGGCCCTCGCCGCAGAACTCCGCAGTGTGGCGGCTGCCTTTAATCAAGGCACCGTACGCACGGAGTTCCTCAGTACGGCGACGGAACTCGCCGGCACGAGCCGGTTTCAGTTTGCCACGCTGAAACAGGCGGAGAGCTTTAAGCGGGAGGAGACCGGCAGCACGGCGTGGGGGTGGATACCGCTGCCTAAAGTCGTCGTCCAGGCCCAGGCGCCGGTGGAATACAGCTACTACCTCGATTTCGACGCGCCCTGGGAGTTTCACCGCGAGGGCGACACTGTGATCGTGACGCCCCCCGCGATCGCCCCGGGGACGCCTGCGATCGATGTTTCGCAACTCAGCTTCTACACGCTGGAAGGCGGACTCTGGCGGGATGATCAGGCCGTGCGTGAGCGGCTGCGGCAGGGGCTGACGAGTGCACTCCAGGAGCGAGCCGAGGGAAATGTGCGGCTCGTGCGCGAAGTCGGGCGCCAGCGGCTCGCCGACTTTGTCGTGAAATGGCTCGCGCATCGTTTCGATGACGGTCCGCAGTTTCGGGTGAAGATCGTTTTCCCGACGAACGCGTGACCCCGTCCGAATCCAAAGACCTATGAAACCGCTCAAGAGCCTCGTCGTCTTCCTCATCGGAGTCTTCAGCACGCTGTATCTCATCAATCCGACCGCCGGCCTGTTTGAGATCATTCCGGACAATCTTCCTTTCATCGGCAATCTCGACGAAGCCGGCGCGACAGCCCTGCTGCTTGCCTGCCTGCGCTACTTTGGGATCGATCCGATCTCGCTCTTCAAGCGGGAGAAAAAGAAGGATGATCCCGTGATCGACGTCGACGGCCGGCCCATGCGCTGAGCACGTTCCTTCCCTCCCCCCATCATGTTTCCGCGTTCGCTGCTTGCTGCCCTCCTCGTCACCACCGCCGCGCTCGCCGCGGATCGGCCGCCAAACATCGTCATCATTTTCACCGACGACCAGGGATATGCCGATGTCGGATGCTTCGGCGCGCGTGACCTCGCCACGCCGCATCTCGATCGGCTGGCCGCTGAAGGTCGCCGATTTACCGATTGGCACGCCGCGCAACCCGTCTGCACCGCCTCGCGAGTGGCGCTCCTCACTGGCTGCTACCCGAATCGGCTCGGCATGCACGGCGCCCTTGGGCCGCGTGCAAAGATCGGTCTCGCGGCGAGCGAGACGACGCTCGCTGAACTGCTCAAGCCGCTCGGCTACGCGACTGCGGCGATCGGCAAATGGCATCTCGGCGATCGGCCGGAGTTTCTCCCGACGCGGCATGGCTTCGACGAATACTTCGGCATTCCCTACTCCGGCGACATGTGGCCGCATCATCCGGAGGCCCGGCCCGGCACCTATCCACCGCTGCCGCTGATCGAAGGTGAACGCGTGGTGAAACCGGAACTCACCGCGGCTGATCAGGCCCAGCTCACGACTCAGTATGCGGAGCGCGCGGTCGCCTTTATCGAGCGGGAGCAGGCGCGGCCTTTCTTCCTCTACGTCGCACCCAATCAGCCGCACGTGCCGCTCTTCGTCAGCCCGAAGTTTCAGGGCAAATCGGCCCGTGGCCTGTATGGCGATGTGCTGCTGGAGATCGACTGGGCGGTCGGCGAAATCCTCGGCGCCCTGCACCGGAACAGCCTGGCAGGAAACACCCTCGTCATCTTCAGCTCGGACAATGGGCCCTGGCTGAGTTACGGGCCGCATGCCGGCAGTGCCGGCCCGTTGCGCGAAGGCAAAGGGACGAGTTTCGAGGGCGGGCACCGCGTCCCATTCATCGCCCGCTGGCCCGGAAAGATTCCCGCCGGCACGACCTGTGATGAACCTGCCATGGCCATTGATCTCCTCCCGACGATCGCGCGGCTCACCGGTGCGGGCCTGCCGGCGCAGACCATCGATGGCCTCGATATCTGGCCGCTTTTTGCCGGTGAAAAGGACGCGAAGAATCCACACGAGGCCTACCTCCACTACTATCAGCAAAACGAGCTGCAGGCCGTGCGTAGTGGCGATTGGAAACTCCACTTTCCCCATCGCGCTCGCAGCATGCAGGGCCAGGCACCGGGCCACGACGGAGTGCCGGGCAGGTATGCACCCCTCGAAGTCGGACTCGAACTCTACAATCTCCGCACGGACCTCGGCGAGACCCGGAACGTCGCCGCGGAACAGCCAGAGATCGTGTCGCGCCTCCAGTCGCTCGCCGAAAAAGCGCGCGCGGAGCTGGGGGACAAATTGACTGGCCGCAACGGTCGCGGCATGCGTGAACCAGGGCGCATCGGCCCGTGAGACAAAGGGGAGCAGTCAGCGCGGCGCTTTCGCCGTAAGCCGCCGATAGGCCTCCGCATAGCGCTGGCCAAAGGTCCGCAACGACGGCGTGTCGAAGTGGAGTTCATCGCCGATCGAGCCGAAGCCCTCTGCAGAGACAAAGGCGACGTTCTTCACCTTGCTGGCGACCGCCCGATGGGCGGCATCGATGGCCTCGCGCTCGGCGTTCCACGGCTTGCCGGGGAAGCGGCCGAGCTGCCCGATGATGAAGGGTGCGTCCGGCGTCTCGAGATCGCGCCGCATGCGCACGATCAGTTCGATCAGCCGCGTTTCGTATCCTGCGGCCTTGTCGGGCGTCGCATCGCTTTCGCCCTGATGCCAGAGGATCGCCTTGAGCGTGCCATCCCGGAGCGCGCGCCGACTGCGGGTGAGAAAGTCGTCGTAGGGATTGCTCCGCGTCTGCGCCCAGGACTGGCCAGGCTGCCAACTCGCGATCGGGGAGCCGCCACAGGCAGTCGGCACGAGGGCGATGGTGGCACCCGGGTGATCCTGCGCGACTGCTTCCGCAAAGGCCCGACCCAGGCCGACTCCGGCTGCCGGCTTGTCCCAGTGCAGAGGATCGACCGCCACTTGCCACGCCCCTTCGCGATTCAGGCTGAGGATGCGTCGATTCGTTCGGCGGGCTTCATCGTCGAGCTTGCCGCGCCCAGCCATGTTGGACTGGCCCGCGAGGATGAAGACATGGAGCTGTGGCTTCGGCGGGAGCGAAGGGGTGGAGGTATCCTGCCCGCGGGCGGCGCATGGCAGGGCGAGGAGGGCGGCGAGGCAGAAGGAGGCGGGTTTCATTCCGGGGGAAAGTGGGTGCGGGCGTGATGCTGCACGCGGCCGAGAAACGCGAGGATGAACCTTGGCCAGCGGAGCGGAGAAATGGTGAAACGTCGCGCGTATGAATCTCCTCACGTCACTCACGGCCGCGTTTCTCGTCGCTTCCGCGGCTGCCGCTCCGGCGCTGGAGCTCCTTTTTCCCACCCGGAATCGCGCTCTGCTGCAGGGGGACGGCGCGGGCTTCTCCATGTTTGTCGACCGCGATTTCCAGGGCGTGAAGACGACCCCGTGGGAGGGCGGCCAGTACGGCTACGTGCGCGATCCGCGGCTCACGGCGGCGGGTGTCGTCTACGCGCGTTTCCACGAAGGCGTCGATATCCGTCCACTCGAGCGTGGGGACAATGGTGAACCGCTCGATGTCGTCACGGCGGCAGCGGCCGGCCGGGTTGTGCACGTCAGCGAGCGGGCAGGCTACTCGAACTATGGACGATTCATCGTCATCGAGCATCGCTGGGACGGCTCGCCCTACTACAGTCTCTACGCGCATCTGAATGCCGCCACCGTCACCGTCGGGCAGCAGATCGCAGCGGGCGAGCCGCTCGGCCGGCTCGGTTACACAGGGGAGGGCATCGATCGCCGCCGGGCCCATCTGCACTTCGAGATCAACCTGCTCCTCAGCCACGACTTTGAGCAGTGGCACCGCCTCGTCTTCCCGGCAGACGTGAACCGCCACGGGCTCTACAACGGCATCAATCTCGCAGGCCTCGACGTCGCGCGGCTCCTCGTCGCCGCACACAAAACGCCGACCCTGACGATCCCCGCTTTCCTCACGGGAGAAGCGGTTGCCTTCCAGGCCGTGATCCCCGCTACCGACCGGTTCGCGCTCGCCAGACTGTATCCGTGGATGATTCGCGGCGAAGCAGCCGGCGCCCGGTCGTGGGAGGTTTCCTTTACCAGCTCCGGTCTTCCGATCCGCCTGGCGGCGCGGCGCGACACGGTCAGCGAACCGATCGTCACGAGCGTGAGTCCGACGAAGTTTCCCCTGCACTACGTCACCAAAGGCTACATCAGCGGGACCACGAAGAACCCGGTCCTGTCATCGACGGGCCGCAACTTTCTCCGGCTGATCAGCGGCAGCTTCTAAGCCGCGCCGGCCCGCGCCGGACTAGTTGGCGGCGCGATGGCGCGCCTTGGTCAGCATGATTTCGTTGCCCTCCGGATCGGCGCACATGGCGAGGTGCGCCGGTTCGTCGGGCGTGTCTTCCGGTGGGCGATCGACGGTGCCGCCGTGGGCCGCGAGCAGGGCGCAGGCTGCAAAAAGATCGGCGACCTGAAAGGCGAGCCCGGTCCAGGTCCGTTTCCCTTCGCCGCCGCTGTGAATCCCGATCGTGCCACCGGCGACGGTGAGTTCGGCCATCACCTCGTTTTGGCGCACGACCTGCGCGTCGAAGACTTCGCAGTAAAAGCGCACCGCGCGGCCCATGTCCGCAGCCCAGATGAGATACTTCAGTTTTTCGACACGCATGGAGCTGGAGGGTAGGCGGGCGGCCTACTTTTTCCAGAGCCGCGGTTCACCCCAGATCGCGTACTGCTGCCGGGCTTCGCCGCGCGAGGTGAGCGTGAGCTGCAGCTTTTCAGCCTGACCGATGGCGACTTCAAAGGCCCGCGCGGGTTCCGTGCCGCTGATCGTTGCGCTCGCGAGCACCTGGTCGTCTCCACTCACGATGAACTCGACCTTTCCACCGGCACCCAGCTCCGGGTGCAGGCCGGCAAATACGGTGAAGCGCTGATAGACCCCGCGCGGAAGGAGGAAGGTGAGCGACTTCCCCATCCCTGCACTGAGCCCGTTGGAGAAGACCTGCACCGGTCCATCCTCTGCGGTCCGGAGCTCCAGCGGACGCGCCTTTTTGCCCTCGGCGAGAATCACGCCGCTGCGCGGGAAGCCCCCAGTTTGGCGCGCTGAAGAATTGCTTCTGCGGGAAGTAGAGGTGTTCCGCCTCCAGCGGCCAGAAGGCGCCGATCGCGACGGACTCCAGCGGCTTGACCGCCTCCTCCTCAAAGCGATCCGCCCCAAGGCAGAGGATGGTGTGCAGTGCGTCCGCCGTGATCTGCGCATCGACCGTGGCGGCGCGCAGCTGGTGTGTTTTCACTTCGTCCGGCTTGCCGGCGTAGAGCGCCTGGAGGATCGGGATGGTCGTGCTGCGAGCGTTGAGGATTCCCTCGTGGATGCGATGCAGGAGACGCCACGCCGCTTCTTCCACGCGGGTTCCGAGCAGCTGTGGCCGATAACCGGTGATGCTCACTGGCAGCTCGCCGTTTTCGATCGGCCCGTGCATCAGCTGATCTTTCATGGCCTCGCTCGGCGGGAGAAACTGCTGCAACAGGGTGAACATATTGTCGCCCGGCACGGTGTGCGAGGGGCTGCCGTAGTCCTCGATCTGATGACACACCGTGCCCATGAAGCGCGCTGCGGCGGCGACATCGCCGGCCCGCAAGGCTGAGACGGCGCGGCCCATGAAGTAGCCGAGCGTCTCCAGATTCTCCGGCTGCAGCGCGGGCAGGTGGAGATTGGTCAGGTAAACATCACGCGGTCGTGAATCCATCATGGCGTAGCGGGCGTTGGCCCGATCGGTGTAGACGTGATCGGGAATCAGGCAGTAATCACTGCCGAGCGGCTCGAATTCGCTGCCGAGCCATTCTTTTTCCCACATCGGCAGACTGGCCAGCGCGGCGCGGGTGATCGCGAGATGGGGCTCACCCCAGGCGAAGGCGGCGGGCGCGAGCACGATGGCCAGGAGAAGCGTGAGCAGGAGTCGGGGGGCAGACATCATCCGCGAATCAAACGGTTCGCCCGGCCAGATTTCACGGCCAAAACCAGCCGCGTATCCTGGCCGCGCACGGCGGCGGGACTGGCGCGTCCCACGTTTCACGCTAAGGTGCGCGGCGCATGTTTCCCTCGCTCGCTCTCCGCATCCTCCGCACCACCGATCCGCGGCTGCTCGCGAAGTTCGCGTGGAATTTCGGCGTGAAGGGGATGCTCTCCGTCGAGCGCTTCAAGAGCCGCATCCGGCGCGGCGAATTTTTCCCGCCCTTCCTCTACCTCTCGATCATCAATAGCTGCAACCTGCGCTGCCAGGGCTGCTGGGTCGACGTCGAAGCCGAGCGCACGCAGATCGACCTCGACACGCTCAACCGCACGATCAACGACGCCAAGGCGCACGGGAACGCCTTCTTCGGCATCCTCGGCGGCGAGCCGTTCATGCACCCCGAGCTGCTCGACCTGCTCGCCGCGCATCCCGACGCGTATTTCCAGGTCTTCACGAACGGGCAGTTCATCACCGACAAGATCGCGCGCCGACTGCGGCAGATCGGCAATGCGACACCGCTCATTTCCATCGAAGGCCGCGAGGTGGTGAGCGACGAGCGCCGCGGCAAAAAGGAAGTCTTCGCCCGCACCCTGCGCGGCCTCGATGCCTGCCTCCGCGAGAAAATCCTGACCGGCGTGGCGACGAGCGTTTGCCAGACAAACATCGACGACCTCTGCACCGAGACGTGGCTGCGCGAGCTCATCGCGCGCGGCGTCCACTACTGCTGGTTTCACACCTTCCGGCCCGTGGGGCCGAAGATGAACCCGCAGCTCGCGCTCACGCCGGAGCAGCTCGTGCGCGTCCGCCGCTTCGTCGTCGAGATGCGTGCAAAGGTCCCGATCGCGATCATCGACGCCTACTACGACGGCCAGGGCAAGGCGCTCTGCCCGATGAGCACCGGCATCTCGCACCACGTGAATCCGCGCGGCGACATCGAGCCGTGCCGATCATTCAGTTCGCCGCCGACAACATCCGCGACTCCCGCGGCGTCTACGCCACGATGCGCGACTCCGCTTTCCTGAAAGACTTCCGCGAACTCAGCGCGCAGCAGACCCGCGGCTGCGTGGTGCTCGAGCGGCCCGACCTCGTGAAGGAGCTCGTGGTTAAACACAACGCCCGCGACACCACGATGCGTGGCACCGCGATGGCCGAGCTCGACGCGATGACCCCGCGCTTTTCCCAATGGCTCCCCGGCGAGGAAATCCCCGAGCAGCACTGGATGTACAAGTTCGCGAAGAAGTACTGGTTCAACGACTTCGGCGCCTACCACCAGGCCGACCTCGGCGGCGTCGAGCAGGCCAAAGCGCTCGCGCTCCAGGGCAGTGTGAAAAAGGAACGCGAGTTCGCGGACGTGTCGTAGCGCTGCGACCGTCCGTTATTGCTGTTGCTTCTCCGGGTCGAGATAGAGCACCTCGAAGTTTCGCACCGCGCTGTGGTCGCGAAGATACATCGAGGGGGCGCCCTCCGTGACGCGGGTGTCTTCGGCCGATAGTACCTCCTTGCCATCGAGCTTCACCGTGAGCTTCGGGCCGACAGCGCGGAATTCGAGCTGGTAAGTGCCTCCCACAGGAGGCGACGCCACTTGTAGCGATCCCAGCAGTTCATACTTGGGCTTACCGGGAGCCGGGTTGTTGTTGTGATAGAGCAGTTCCACCTTTTCCGGGCTGCGTTTCACGCGGTAGAAGGCCTCGCCGCCTCGGAGCGTCACCTCGTCGGTCTGGCCGGGACTCGTCCATCGGAACTCCGCCCGCACCGCCCCGTCTCGCATCCGTTCGCCGACGTCTCGAGTCCCGTATTTCGCCCCCGGTCGCTTGGTGACCCATCCGTCCTTTTGGATCGAAACTCCGTTGGCGGGATGGTCCTTCTCTTCATCCATGGTCCGCACCCAGCGTTCCTGACCGCGGGGCCCGGCGGAAACAGCAGCGGGCGCTGGCGCGGGGCTGAAATCCATCACTTCGATGTTTCGCACTGCAGCGGAGGCAAAGGCGACCGCCGCCATAAAGGGACCGTTATCTTCGAGCGGGACGTTGATGATTTCCCGGTCGTTAAGCTTGGCGATCATTTGCGCGCCGGCGACGCGCAGTTCCATGGTGAAGAGATCGCCATCCCGTGGCGTCGGCGCGTCGAACGTCCCGAGGGGCGGCTGGGGTGGTATGGACAACTCGACTTTGCCGGCTTTCCGCCTCAGCCAGTACTCCCGCCGGCCGCCCGCCTCGGAAATCATCTGAAGCGCTCCCGTGTCCGGTCCGCCCGCCCAGCGGAATTGCGCTCGAATGGCGCCGCTGCGCAGGTTCCTCTGCATGGCACGCGCCCAGAGCGGCCCCTTTGGATCGCGGCGGACGATCCAGCCGTCCGGCGACATCTCCGCAAACTGCTGATTCCCAAACTGCTCGGGACTGTCGAAAACCTTCCGCCACCGTACGGTTGGCTGAGGCGCCTCGGCGACCTGAGCGGGTGCCTGGGCCTGGGCCTTTGGCGGAGCGAGCTCGCCAGCTTTCGAGGCCACCAGCAGTGGGGAGGGGAGGCTCGGCCTCTCTGCCGCGAAGCGCTCACGCTCGGCTTTGACCTTGAGCGCTTCGTCGATTTCGCCGGCCATGGTGATTCGCTTCTGCAGCGCCTCGAGTTCACCGAGATACTTCCGGCGTGCCTCGGCGTCGCGCCGCGCCACCTCGTCGGTGATCTTCTTCAGTGAAGCCTCGTACGTCCCGCGCAGCGCCCGGAGCCCGGGCGGCATGGATGACACCTGCTCGGGCGTGGTCTCTGCCGAAGCCGCCACCCGCTCCCGTTCCGCCTTGATCGCAACGGCTCCGTCGAGGTCGCCCGCTTTCGCGGTGTCGGTTTGGAGCTTCTCCAGGTTCGTGCGATACCAGCCGACCAGCGTCGTGGACCACTTCGCAAAGTCGGCGCCCAGCTTTTCCTGGGTCTCTCGATACTGCGTCTGTGGCGCGCCCAGCTCGGCCTCGGCATTCAGCTTACCGGCAGGCTTCTCCGCTCCGATCAGGGAAAGCGAACTCGCGGCGAACCAGCAGGACAGGAAAACGACAAGAGATTTCATCGACAGTGCCTCATCACTTTTTCGAGGCGGAGATGGTAGTAAGGCCGGAATTTTCCGCAAGCCTTTCGACCCGGGCAGTGGTTCCGGGCGAAGTGCCGTCCCCTACGGGTGGTCGCCGCCGACCGGGCGCAGGATGCAGCGGTGAAAGGTGGTCGTCGTCCTCCAGCAGTTCAGCCCCAAATAGCGCGGATCGTTCGGGCGGTAGAGCGGTTCGATCGAGAGCCGTCGGAGATCGCCGGTCCAAGTGACGACCTCCTCCCGGTCGAGGAGCGCACGCACGGAGTTTTTCCGAACCTCGACCCGGCACGCGTAGCGCTGGCCGGCCTTGAGTTTCGGCCGCAGCGCGGACGCGGGATGCGGTGGTTTGGCACCGTCGAGAAGGGGACCGAAAAGAAAGGGCGTGGGGTCGCCGCCGCCAAATCCCATCTTCCAGATGAGGGCTCCGCCGCCGACTGGCAGCACGCAGCCGACGTCTCGGAGGCCGTCATGGGGGGTAAAGTCGAATTCCAGGTCATACTCTGCGGGCGCAAGCTCGCGGAGGGCGATGAGTTGCAGCCCTTCCGCGCCGCTTTTTCCGATTAAGCCCGCGGCGGTCTTCTCCCACTCACCCGCTTCCGCGTCACGTCTCGGGTCGACGAGCGCGAGGAGGTCCACTTCACCGTGTGCGACAGCCTTCTGCCGCGGGATGGGCTGTGCGGCCGCCGTCACCGGCCGCAGCACCGCGCGGTGAAAAGTGGCGCTGCTCTTGAACCCTCCCAGACCCACGCTGCGCTCTCGGCGCGGGAAGAATCTGGGCTCCATCGATAGGCGCCCCAAGTCTCCCTTCCATTCGAAAACCTCGTTGCCGTCGAGAACGGCGCGGAGCGAACCGCTCCGCACTTCCATGACACACCGGTAGCGCTTCGCGCGGGTGAGCGGCTGCCGCTCGAACGTCGCGGGGCCAGGTTTGCCGTCGAACACCGGGTCGCGGCCGTCGAGGTAAGGGCCGAAGGTAAAGATAGGGATGCCCCTTCCACCCATGCCCATTTTCCACATGATCGGACCGTGCGGCAGCGCCAGCACGGGTGCGATCTCCGTGCCGTAACTCGCGACGGTGAACTCGACCTCGTAGTCGTATTCCGCGGGCACCGTGTAAGGGAACATCAGAAGCTTCTCGTCTCCGCCTTCCTTCACGCGCAAGCCCGAGGGCGTCATGTCCCACTCGCCATTTTCCGCATCACGCTTTGGATCGACGAGCGCGAGGAGGTCCACTTCACCCGGCGCGAGGGGTTTCGGCGGCGGGGTGGGTTGCCCGGAGGCCGCCACCGGGCGCACGACCGCCCGGTAAAAGGTGGCGCGGGTATTCCACGAGAAGAAGGCAAACGCTTTGGGGTCCCGAAGGGGGTTCTCGGGATGGATCGATAACCGGCGCGAATCACCGGACCACCTCACCGCCTCCTTTCCGTCGAGCAACGCTCTCAACGAGCCTTTGCGGATTTCCAATAGTGCCCTATAGCGCACGTTATCCTCGAGCGGAGGCCACGGCACGAAGGCTTCGCCACCGCGCGCAGGATGATTTGGATCGCGGCCGTCGAGCAGCGCACCGAACGCCAACTTTCTCCCCGTGCCCCCACCATATCCCATCGCCCATTCGACGGGGCCGTGAGGCAAGGGAAACATGATCCCTGCATTTCTAGACCCGCCCTGAAGGCTGAACTCAATTTCCACGTCGTATTCGTCCGGCGGAGTATAGCGGACGGAGATCAACTGTTGAGGGGAAGCGCTGGAAGCGGGCAGGCCACTTGAGAGGCCGACACTTGTTTTTTCCCATTGGCCTTTTTCCGCATCGCGCTGCGGGTCGACGAGCGCGAGGAGGTCTATTTCGCCGTTCGCGAGGGCCTTCGGCGGCGCAGTGGGCTGCGCGGATGCCGTCACCGGGCGCAGCACCGCGCGGTGAAAGATCGCTGTGCTTTCCCACGCTCCGATCCCCACACCCTTCGCCTTGGTCGGCTCGAAATGAGGCTCGATGGAGAGCCGGCAAAGGCTCCGGACCAGGTAAGCAATTCCACGCCGTCCAAGGATGCGCGGAGGGATCCCGTTCGCACTTCCACTACGCACCGATAACGGCGGCCTCGCTTGAGTGGAGGCCGCGCAATGGCCGGCGACTTGGACCCAGTGGCAATCCAAGGGTCACGACGATCCAGGAACGGGCCGAATGCAAACAGGGTCGCAGTCTTTCCATCAATGCCCTTCGCCGGGTCGCTCCGTGACGATTTTGGGACCATCCCCATCTTCCACATAATGGGACCATGCGGCAGTGACAGGACTGCACCAATCTCGGTGGAGTCACTGAGAACGGTGAACTCGAATTCGAAGTCATATTCCGCAGGCGCTGCGTAGGGGAACATGAGGAGCCTCTCCCTATCGCCGCCTTGGAGTTTCAACTCCGACTGGGTCTTTTCCCAGAGCCCCTTCTCTGCATCGCGCAGCGGATCGACGAGGGCGAGGAGGTCCACTTCCGTCGCGGGTTCTAGTCCACGCGCAGGCAAACCGTCCGTCTTAGTTGACGCGGTGGCAACGGCCTGCGGACCCGAAGCGGCCTCCGACTCGCGCGGCGTCTTCGCTTTTCCAAGAAAAACCCATCCTCCCACGACGGCCGCGAGCAACGCGGCGACGCCGATGAACATAGGCGTCTTCGATTTTGCTGGCGCGGGAGTTTCGGCCGGCCGCGCAAGGCTCTGGCGTGCGTCCACTCGCGGCACTGGCGCTGCGGGTTCGGACGGCGCCACCGACAGCGGCGTGCGGGCGGCGGCGACTTCGGTCTTCATCTCCTGCGTCGATTGGTAACGCCGCTCAGGCTGCTGATGCATCGCCTTCACCACGACCTGATCGACACGGGCATCGACGCCGGGGACCCGGGCGCTCGGCGGATCGAAGACACCCTGCGGCGTCTCGCGGCAGAGCATTTCGTAGAGCATCACGCCGAGGCTGTAGATGTCCGCACGGTGATCGACATTCATCCCGCGCTTCTGCTCCGGCGCCATGTAGTCGGGCGTACCCATGACGGTGCCGGTGACGGTGTGGCCGAGCGGTTCGGCGGCAGGATCGGTGAGCCGGGCGAGGCCAAAGTCGGCGACTTTCACGTGGCCCTCGACGCTGACCATGACGTTGGCGGGCTTGATGTCGCGATGCACCACGCCCTTGGCGTGTGCGTAGGCCAGCGCGTCGCAGGTGCCGGCGACGATCTCAAGGGCCTGCGCGGGGTCGATGCCGGGGCCATGGATCATGTCGTGCAGGTTCGCGCCCTCGACATATTCCATGACGAAGAAGAGGTGCCCCTCGCTCGTGGTGCCGAAGTCGTGGACGGCGATGATGTTCGGGTGGTTGAGCTTGGCCATGGCGCGCGCCTCGCGCACGAAGCGCTCCGCGAAATCCTGGTCCACGCTCACCTCCAGCGGGAGGAGCTTGATGGCGACGAGCCGGTCGAGCGCCGGCTGCCGCGCGCGATAGACGGCGCCCATGCCGCCACGCCCGAGGAGGCCGAGCACTTCGTACTGCGGGAAAAGCGCGGCGGCTTCGGCGATGGTGGGCGCCTCCCAGCCGCCGTGGCCCATGTGCGTCATCCGCACGCTCTGCATGGCGCGGGCGAGGATTTCATCGGGGCGCAGCGACTCGATGGCGGTGGGCAGCGGCGCAGCGGCGGCCTGCGGCCCGGGCGCATCGCACGCGCAGAGCAGGGCGGTGATCTCGCGCCCAGTCTCGGCGGGGTCGAGCAGGGTATCGGCGACGAAGGCCTGGAGGAGTTCGCGCTGGCGGGTGCGGAAGTCGAAGACGGCCCGGCGCATGGCGCCGCTGGTGCGTCCGGTGCGCGCGGCGGCGGCGGAGTATCGATCCTCGTCGCCGGCCTCAAAGCCCGCGAAGGGCAACAGCTCCACAAAAAGCGCGTCTTCGCCGCGGGCGGCATATTCGGCCTGCAGCGTGGAAGCGGTGAACTCGATGACGGTGATGGCCCAGCGGCGCTGGAAGATCGCGTCGGGCTCGCCGTCCGGTTCGTCAGCGTAGCGGCGCTCGGCCCACGCGGCATCGATGTCGAGCTCGGCGGGGGTGTCGAGATTGAGGCCCTCGGCGGCGAGTTCGGCGAGGCGCGCGGGCAGCCACTCGCGCATCCGCGCCGCACCGGAATCGGTGACGGATGGCGGTGCCTCGGTGAGCCAGCGGGTGAAGCACGCGACGGTGGCGGCTGCTGCCTGATCGGCATCATAGCCGACGCGCCGCCACCAGGCATACGCGCAGTACCAGTACTCCGCCGCCAGCTCCTGTAGCGCTTCACGGGCATCGTTTTCGTCCCTCGCTACGGTCGATCTAGCCCACCGACTGCCAGCCGGAGACGAATCATCTTTCGCAAACTCGGAGGTGGATGCCATGCGAACGGTCTCGACGGACGACAGCAAAGCTTGGGCGGCGGGTCAAGTGCGCCCCCCCGAGTATCGTAAGCTCGCTCCTTCGGGCTTGTGTGGCTTGCCGCGCTTCGTCGGCATCGACCGCTTCGACGAAGCCGAGCCATTCCTGATCGAGTCGCTCCGGCAGGGCGTAAAGTTTTACCAGGATCGCGACCCCGTGGCCGATCACGCCAACGCCTGCCTCGCGCGGATCGCCGCTTCGCGAAAAGATTGGGACGGACAACTGAATTTCGCCCGCGAGTCCATGACCGCCGCACATCGCGTCTTCCCGAAAGGCCATCGCTACGGGCGCGAAGGCAGCAGCGCGCTCGCGCGAGTGCTCCTCGAGCAAACCGAGCGCGACCTCGACGAAGCGTGGAAAACCCAGGACCTCACGGCGGCCGCAAAGGCGCTGGCGCTGCAGGGCAGTGTGCAGGCCGCGAAAAAGCGCGAGCTCGCCGGCGTGTAGCGGCTCAGCGCGGATCGACCAGCCGGCCGAGGAAAAGGCATGCGCCAGTCGACCGGTGCTGGATGGCGAAAAGGAAAGGGCGGTCGATGCGAATCTCCACGGGCGGCGTCGGCCGAAGGGCAAGCGAGCGCGTCATCATCACCACGGCGGTCGCGGCTGCTGCCTCGGTGCCTTTTTCGTCGAGTGCGAGGAAGGTCTTGTGGAGCACGGCGCTGATCGCGAGGTAGTCGTTGGGCTGGCGCGGGGCCATGCCATCGAAGTTTGCGCTTCCGGGCGGCACATCGAACGCGGTCTTCATCCCCAGCGTCTGCAACGCGCTGGCGAGCGGCAGCGTGGGCGGTTCGAGCCGAAATCTCGGCAGGTGGAGCTGCGCCTCCGTGGCGGGTAGCCGGGCTGCCTCCTGGAGCAGCGCGGCATCGAGCCGCCTCTCCAGTGCCGGTAGCCCGCTGGTCTGCTCCGGCACGAGCAGCAGGAGCTGCAGCTCGCCACCGAGATACGGGAGGCTGACGAGCCGGAAACCATCGCGCTGGGCCAGGCCGACGCGGGTCTGCTTTTGCATGGTCGGGACTTCGGCCGTCCGGCCATCCGCGAAATGAAAGGGCGCGGGCTGCGTGGCGCGCTCGTCGAAAGCCTTGTCCCAGGGGGCGCGGAGGTAGAGCGCATTGACCAGCACGAGGCGGGTGCTCGTGTCGAGGACACCGGGCGTGATGAGCTCTCGAATCCGGTTATGTGTCTCGCCTTCGACCCACTGATTGATCTGCCGACGAGCCGGCTCGGTCTGGGTGCGGAAATCCACTTCTTCAAGCGGGGCACGATATCGTTCCCTGACCAGCGCGAGGAAAGCCGGGCGAAAGGCGTAGCCACGCTGGCCGTAGAGTCGATTGGCGAGGTTGAATTCGATCTTGCCGCGACCGCCGGCATTGACGGCCTCCACGGCCTGCGTGAGCGCCTGAGAGAGGGCGGCGAAGCTCTCGTGAGTGGCCTCCGGCTCCCGAGGGTAGTGCAGCACGCGCGCCATCTCCGCCCGCGTTTCGCCCGCCGCTCCGGCGTAGGTCATGGCGAGTGCGCTCTGGATGGAAAAGGGCGACAGCAGGAAGTTGCCGGCGCTACCGCTCTGCTGACGGTAGAGATCGACCCCGAGCTGATTGACCGCGTGGGCCGCGCCAGCGGGATCGACGGCGGAAAACGCGGAGGAGCCGGCGCAGCAGACGGCAGCGAGGATGGGGAAGAGTTTCATGCGTGACGTCATGCAGCCTACTCCCGTCCGGCGCCGCCGAAAGGGCCGATTCACGAGCGCGGCTCGCGGCTGGCCTTTTGTCTCGTGATCTTTCACAGAAGCGCAGTGCGTAATCTCCTCCTCTGCCTCGCGGCCCGCCTTTGCGCGGGTTCTTTCCTCGACCCGCTCGCGATCGCGGCTGAGCCGCAGATGAGCTGGCTCGACAATGGCACGATCCGCCTCGGCGTCGACCTGCAGCTGGGCGGCGCGATTACCTGGCTTTCGCGGTCGGGCCAGCCGGCAAATGTGGTCAACAGCTTCGACTGGGGGCGCCAGGTGCAGATGTCGTATTACGCGGGGCCGGTGCCGTTCACGGCGGGGGAGAAGAAGCCACGCAAGAACTGGGAGGGTCTCGGCTGGAATCCGATTCAGGCCGGCGACGATTTCGGCAATCGCTCGCGGGTCGTCGAGCAGCGCAACGATGGTCGCACCCTCTACGTGAAATGCATTCCGATGCAGTGGCCGCTCGAAAACGTTCCCGGCGAATGCACTTTCGAAAGCTGGCTGGAACTCGACGGCGCGGTGGTAAAGGCCCGCGCCCGCCTGGTGAATCACCGCAGTGATCGGACGCTTTACGCGCCGCGGCGCCAGGAATTGCCCGCCGTTTACACCAATGCTCCGTGGCACCGCATCGTCAGCTACACCGGCGCGCGGCCCTTTGCGGGTGAGGAGCCCGGGCGGGTGGAAGCTCTACCCCCGCCGCAGTGGAATCGCTGGCTGGCCACCGAAAACTGGGCGGCGCTGGTCGGTGATACTGGCTGGGGACTCGGCGTGTGGAATCCGGATTGCGTCGAGTACGTGGGTGGTTTCAGCGGCAAGCCCCGTGAGGGAGGCCCTACCGACGGCCCGTGTGGCTACCTCGCTCCCGTGCGCACCGAGCTGCTCGATCACAACATCATCCACGACTATCGCTACCACCTCATCCTCGGCACGCTGCAGGAGATCCGTGCCCATGTCTACCGGCAGCCGCGCCCGCTGCCCACGTGGGTCTTTACCGCTGACCGGCAGGGCTGGCGCTACCAGCATGCGCAGGATCAGGGCTGGCCGGTGCGCGGCGAGCTCGTCGTCTCGCTCGCGCAGAGCGATCCCGCCCTGCTCAGCCCGCCGTTTGCCGTGCCGGCGGAGACGGTGCCCGTGCTCGTTATCGAGGCGGCATTCGTTGCGGTGAAAGGGCAGCTGCAGATCTTTTGGTCCACGCTCGAGACACCCGGCACCAGCGGTGAGCGGAGCCTTCGCCTGCCCGTGCAGCCGGACGGGCAGTATCGCGAGTATCGGGTCCGGCTGGCCGATTCGGCGATTTACCGCGGCCTGATCACCGGGCTCCGGATCGACCCCGGCGAAGGCTCCGGTGGTGAACTGCGGCTGCGGGCGGTCCGCCTTGCCGCGGAGTGATGCTGGCGCGGCTCAGCTGCGGGTGATGGCTTCGTCGAGGTTGAGGATCGCGCGGGCCAGGACGGTCCAGGCTGCGCGGGCCGCTGCGTCGCCTTCATTGCTGCCCGCGATCTTCGCCGGGTTGAGTTCACCGCTCCTGAGGCGATCCAGTTGCGAGAAGTAAAAGGCCGACAGGGCAGCCAGCTCGGCAGGGCTGCCTGGCCGGGTGAGGCAGCGGCGGAAAAGCAGGCCGAGCCGCTCGGCGACGCTGCCCGGCGCGGCGGCGAACTCCTTGCCGAGCGCCTGCGCCGCCTCGAGCATCGCGATATCATTGAGGAGCGTGAGCGCCTGGAGCGGAGAGTTTGAAACATCGCGGCGGGCGATGCAGGCCTCGCCGCTGGGCGCGTCAAAGGTCGCCAGCATCGCGTACGGGGCGGTGCGCTTGGCGTAGGTGTAGAGGCCGCGGCGATAGCGTTCCGCGCCTTCATGGGCGGTCCACTTGGGCGCGCCGTAGGCCACTTCGCTCACGCCCTCCGCCTGCGGTGGCCGCACGCTCGGGCCGCCGATCTTCCGCGCGAGCAGACCCGCCGCGCTGAGTGTGGCGTCGCGGACGAGTTCCGCTTCCAGCCGGCCCCGCGGACCTCGCGCGAGCAGACGATTCTCGGCGTCGCGAGCGAGCAGCTCGGGCGTGGCCTTGGAAGCCTGCCGGTAGGTCGCGCTGGTGACGATGAGGCGATGCAGCTTCTTCAGCGACCAGCCCTGTTGCATAAACTCGACCGCGAGCCAGTCGAGCAGTTCCGGGTGGCTTGGCGTCTCGCCCTGGTAACCGAAGTCATCCGTCGTGCGCACCAACCCGCGGCCAAACAGCGTCGCCCACTGGCGGTTCACCGTGACCCGCGCGGTGAGCGGATTTTCCCGCGAGACGAGCCAGCGCGCGAAGTCGAGACGCGTGGGTTTGGCAGTGGGCGGCAGAGGATTGAGGAAACTGAAGACGCCAGGCTCGACGCGGTCGCGCGTCTGCAGGAACTCGCCGCGGTGGTGGAGAAAAGTCGGCCGGGGGTTCTCCGGGGGACGCTCGCGGAGCACGAGGGTGGTGGTGGCGCCGGGGGGGCGGCGCAGCTCGCGGATGCGCTTTACGGCGTCGGCGAGCTCTGGTGCGGCCAGCAGGAATTGCTCGTGCAGTTCCGCGCGCTGCGCTGCGGAGAGCTCCGCATCGGGGATCTGGAGCAGCTTCGTGGTCTCATCGGAAAATGCCCGCGCAATGGCGGGCGTGGCGTCCGTCGTCGCGGAAATGCGGAAGCGGCCCAGGGAGCACGCGTAATGGCGGCCGAAGACGAGCTTCACCGTGAGCTCGCGAGCGCCGCTGGCCAGCGGCGCGGCCAGTTGAAAAACGGCCTCGTGCCGCTCGCCTTCGCGCCCGTTGGTGGACCAGCCCGTCTGCGGATCGCCGTCGATGGCGAGCGCCGCGCTGGCGGCATTCTTGCCAAAGGCATTCTTTGCGTAGCTCTCCGTGGCCTGGCGGAACTTCACCGGCTGGCCATCCGCGGAGACGGAGAACTCGCCCATGAAGAAGTCGCCCTTGGGACCCTCGTAGTAGGTCATGCCCGGGCCGTGCCGGGGCAGGCGAGCGTCGGGCAGCGCCTCGAGGCGGAAAGCGGTGACGCCGGCAGGGAGGTCGCGAAACGTGACCTCGTAGGTGTCGCTTTTTGAGATGTCGCCCGAGGCGAAAATGGAGGCGTCTGGCTGGATGGTGAGCAGCGGGAGATTCGAGGTCGCCTTGACCGGGGTGAGGAGCTGCCAGGGCACCGTCCGGGCTCGCTCGGCGGCGAGCCACTCGGCGAATTTCGCCTCCCTTGCTGCGGCGCGCCGCTCGGCGACCGGCGGAGTCCCGGGTTCCGTCACCTTGGCTACCGGCCACTCCTCGGCCAGGCGGGCGAGGAGCTTGGCAGCCTGCTCTTCGCGCGCCTGCTGCCGGGCGGCGGCGTCCGGCGCGGGGAGCTCGAGGTCCGGTTCGTCGGCGTTATTAATTCAGGAAGGCCATCATCTGGAAATACTCGCGATGCTGGATCGGGTCGTACTTGTGTGTGTGGCACTGCGCGCAGCCACGGTCAGCCCAGCCAGGTCGTGCCGGTCGTGGCGACGCGATCGGTCATCGCATGATAGCGGAACTCGAGCGGGTCGATGCCGCCTTCCTCGTTGAGCATCGTGTTGCGGTGGAAGCCGGTGGCGACGATCTGGTCGCGGGTGGCTCCGGGCAGCAGGTCGCCGGCGAGTTGCTCGATGGTGAATTGATCAAAGGGCTGGTCGGCATTCAGGGCGTTGATCACCCAGTCGCGCCACGGCCAGATGCTGCGGTCTCCGATCCTTTTCGTAGCCATTCGTGTCGGCATAGCGGGCGAGGTCGAGCCAGCGCCGCGCCCACCGCTCGCCGTAGTGCGGCGAGGCGAGCAGCGAGTCGACGAGTGACTCGATGGCCCTGCTGGCGATTGTTCTTGGCGGCGTGCAGGAAGGCGTCGGCTTGCTCAGGGGTGGGTGGGATGCCGATCAGGTCGAGGTGCAGGCGCCGGACGAGCGTGTAGTCGTCGGCCTCGGGCGAAGGCTGCAGCCCTTCCGCTTCGAGCCGGGCGAGGATGAAGCGGTCGATCGCATTGCGGGGCCAGTCGGCGCGCTGCACGGTGGGCGGCGCCGCCTGCCGCGGCGGGACGAAGGCCCAGTGGGCATCGTACTTTGCGCCCGCTGCGACCCAGCGCTTGAGGATGTCGCGATCGCGGCTGGAGAGCTCCTTTTTCGTCGAAGGCGGCGGCATGACGTCGTCGCGATCGTGCGAGAAGATGCGAGTCAGCAGCTCACTCGCGGCGACATCGCCGGGCACGATGGCGCGTGCGCCGGATTCCGCGGGCTGCAGCGCGGCCTCGCGCACGTCGAGCCGCAGTTCGCCTTTGCGCGTTTCCTCATCCGGACCGTGGCACTTGAAGCAGTGGTTCGAGAGGATCGGGCGGACCTCGCGGTTAAAGTCCGGCACCTCACTGGCGTGCGTGAGCGGCGTGAGGAGAGCGACCGAGGCGAGCGTCGAGAGGAGGGGCTTCATCGCGATAAAACGTCTTTCGAGACAACCCGCGACCCGCGCAAACCTGAGGCGCCGCACCTTCAGGCGTGGCGCGGATGTTGACCCAGACGTGGACGTGCGGGTCTCCGCGGAAGTACCACACCATGTTGGGGCCTTCGAGCTGCCACACGTCCCACACGCCATCGTTGCCGATATCCTGATTCTTGAAAAAGGTCATATGCAGCTGGTCGAAGCCCGCGGCTTCGATGTAGCGCAGCGCTTCTTCCGCATCGGACTGGCGGAAGGGCGCGAGCAGGTCGGCCATCACCTTCCGCACTTCGGCGCGCTGGTCGGCGCTCAGGTCTCCCACGGCATGCCGCTGAACTTTCCACTCGAGCCCTTGAGCTTCACCGTCTCCAGGCCCTGCTCCATGCGGCCATGCCCGGCCAGCGCCTGCTCGCGCTGCCGGCCATCGAGCATCTGAAAGACGGCATTCGCGCGCCGGGCCTGATACCAGTAGACATTGCCGGGGTGATCGGGCCGCTCATTAAAGCTCTGCGCGGCATGGCCGTAAAAGATCGGTCCTCCGAACGCCGCGCCCGCAGTCGAATCGCCGTCACAGCGCCGGGTGCAGTGGCGGCCGGTGAGCACGAACTCGAACTTGCCGGTGCCGGGCTCGCCGAAGAAGGCGATCGACGAATCGCCAAATCCCGCCTTGCCGCTGTCGTGCTCGACCTGCCGATAGACGATGTCGGCATACTCCGGGGAATGCAGGCTGCGGAAGATCTGGCGGACGAGGTCGTTTTGATCGCCGGTCAGGAAGCTGCCGATGTGCTGGTCGGTGATGTGCCAGTTGTTGTCGACTTCGGTGCGGAGCGGATTGTCCCACGCAAAGCAGAGGGCTTTGCGCTGGGTGTCGTTGAGCGATTTGAAGAGCGTCGCGACGAGCGTCTCCGAGGCGGCCACCACCGGCTTCTCCACCGCGCCGAGAGGAGCGCGGCCGGCCAGAGTGGCAGCGGCGAGAGCGGTGGTGGTCTTGAGGAAATCGCGGCGCGAGAGCGGTGCGCAATCGGAGCAGGGGGGAGGTGGGTTCATGGGGGAGGGAGCGCGCTGGCAGGCGTCGCGCTGAGGGTGACTAAAGCGCAGTCCTGCGAGTTGTCGGCAACAATTTGCGCTCAGCAGCTCCGGGCGTCGGCGAGAAAGGCTGCGACATCCTCAGGCGTGGTGTCCCATGCGCACATGAGGCGCGAGGCGCCCTGCGGGTCTACGTCGGAATAGAAGTGCCAGCCGCGGTCGTGCAGCGCCTGGCGGGTGGCTGGCGGAAGGTGGACAAAGACGGCATTGGCCTGCACCGGGTGGGCGAGCCTCGCCCCGGGTACCTCGGCGAGGCCGCGCGCGAGGGCGGCCGCCATGGCATTGGCGTGGTCGGCGTGCCGCAGCCAGGCGCCATCGCGGAGCGCCCCGACCCATGGGCGGCGAGGTAGCGCATCTTTGACGCGAGCTGGCCGGCCTGTTTGCGGCGGTATTCGAAATCGCGCGCCAGCTCCTGATCGAAGCACACGACGGCTTCGCCAAAGGGCAGCCCATTCTTGGTCCCGCCGAGCGAAAGCACATCGATGCCGACGTCGCGCGTGATCTCGTGTGGGCCGACGCCGAGTGCGGCGATCGCATTGGCAAAGCGCGCGCCATCGACGTGGACGCGCAGCCCCAGCTCCCGCGCGGTGTGGGTGATCGCGCCCAGTTCGTCGGCAGTGTAGAGGGTGCCAAACTCGGTCGGCTGGGTGAGGGTGATGGCGCGGGCGCGCGAGTTGTGGACCGGGCGCCGGCCGCGCGCGGCGGTGCGGATCAGCTCGGGGCGTCAGCTTTCCATCAGGGCCGGCATCGGCAGCAGTGTCGTCCCCGGCGCAAAAAATCCCGGGGCGCCGCACTCATCCGTCGCGACATGGGCCTGGCTGGCGCAGATCACGGCATCAAAGGGAGGCGCAGAGGCTGGCCAGCGCGAGGGAATTTGCGGCCGTGCCATTGAAGACCAGGAAGACCGCGCAGTCGCCGCCGAAGGCGGTGCGGATCAGGCGGATCGCTTCGGCATTCCACGCATCGGCGCCGTAGGCCGGCGCATGGTCGGCGTTGGCCTCGACGAGGGCGGCCAGCGCTTCGGGGATGATGGCCGCCCAATTGTCGCTCGCAAAGTGGCGGCGGAGCGCGTTCATGCCGGTGTCTCGGAAACCTCGGCCTCGGTCGCGGCGGCCCGTGCTTCGTAGCTCTCGATCTCGCCGATCGACCGATCGAAGTGCTCGGCCAGCTGAAGGATGCGGCTGAGCAGCGGGGCGGTGGCCGTACGCTCCTCGGCGCCAGCGCGGGCGAGCGGGCCGAGGCTGGCGTGCAGCTGGCCAAAGACACGGTCGATCTCCGCCCGGATCTCCGCCTCGATGCGCCGCAGGATGGCTTCGCGGCGCATCCGCATGGCGATCTGCAGGGTGGTCGTCATGCTGCCGCGGAGCAGCGAGGGGACAGCGACCGTGGCGACAAAGGCGCAGGTGAAAAGGGATGCGGCCGGCAGCAGGTGGCGGCCGGTGACCCAGGCTGCGATGAGCCCGAGTGTGGAAGCCACGAGGATGAGCAGCGGCAGGCGCAGGAGGACGCGGCGGCGGCGCAGCCGGGCAAGGACGCGGCGGTGGTGGCGCCTTCGGGATCGGTCTCGGCGATGCCTGCCTGGAGGCGGGTGGTCTGGGCGGCGGCATCGGCGGGGAAGGCGGCGAGTGCCGGTGAGCCACAGCTGGCGAGTTCGGCGCGCTGGGCGTCCCAGACGCTCCGCAGCGTGGCGTCGCAATGCTCGGCCGTCAGCGCGGCATGGCGGTGCAGCCCCTCGCGGACGCGGGTCTCGACTTCACGATGAAAGGCCTCGCTCCAGGCCGTATCCTTGCCCCAGAGGGAGTGATGGCTGATCCGCCGGGCGAGGAGCTCGTCGCCGCGGCGCTGGGCGGCATCGAAGAGCTGCGAAAGCGACCAGAGATCGCGGTCGAGGGTGCGCAGGGCTTCGTCGCGGGAAAACTCAAGCACGCCCCGCTGCTCCTCGGCAAAGGTCGCCTTGCGCTCGGCTGCCGCGGCGGCGGCGCGGGTTTCGGCGCCGAGCTGAAAGAGCAGGGCATCGGCGCTCACGCAGATTTCGCGGAGTTTGGCAAGCGTGCGGGATTGCCGATGACCTCCTGATCCAGGTAACGCTCCAGCGGCTCGAGCCCGGCGCGCGTCTGCGCGGAGACGGCAAAGATCGGCCGCGGCTCTCCGAGCAACGCCCGGAGCCGGTCGTGGATGCCGAGCACGGAATTCATCAGGTCGTCGCCCTCGACGGCGTCCGCCTGCTGGACGACGAAGATAAAGCGCTGGAGATGCTCGCGATCGGCGTGATGGAGGAAGTCCCAGGCAGCCCGCATTCGCCCTGTGGCGGGAAGACGAAGATCACGACATCGGCGCCCGGGACAAACTGCTGCAGCAGGGCGGGAGTGGCGGCGGGTGAGCCAAAGCCGGCCGCGTCGAGGATGGTGAAATCGCGGGAGGAAGATATGGGGGCGCCCGGCTTCCACGAGCTCCTCCATGACGGGCGTATCGACGGCTTCATTGGCGTGCCGAAACACGGCGGCGCGCCCGGTGAAGGGCGGGATCGCCCGCAAAGTCGCGGCCAAAGAGCGCGTTGAGGAGCGCGCTTTTGCCGGCTCCCGACTCGCCGAGCGTGACGAAGAGGATCGGCGAGCGGAGTTCGCTCTGCAGCTCCTGCAGGGAGCTCAGCGCCTCCTCGGGCGCCGCGAGGTCGCGGGCGAGCTTGGCGAGGGAAAAAAGGCTGGTGCCGATCTGCGCGCGGAGATGGAAGTACGCGTCGCCGATCATGCCTCGTGCTGAACCACGCGCCTAGGGGCGTGCCACGGTCCCGCCGGGCGCCGGTTTGGTGGCGTCCGTGGTTTTCGCGCCGCACTTTCACCCGCAGGAGCCGGGGTGGCTTTCGGCTTGGGGGGAACGGGCCGGTCCATCGCGATGAGCTCGGAGACGGTGACGAATTTGAAGCCTTTGGCGAGCAGGCCATCGAGCGTGCCGGGCATGGCGTCGACGGTGCTCTTGTGGATGTCGTGGGCGAGGATGATCGAGCCGTTTACAGTGTGCTGGAGGATCTGGGATTTCACGTGCTCGGCGTTGCGGACTTTCCAGTCGAGCGGGTCCACGTCCCACAGGATCGTCTTGTAATCCCACTTGCGGTTTGCCCAGGCGCGCTGGTTGGCGGTAAAGGCGCCGTAGGGCGGGCGGAGCAGCCTGGTCTGCACGCCGGTGGTCA
>JAZKJV010008301.1:0-202702 GCA_037367405.1 Ottelia alismoides | reverse complement strand
TAGCGCCACCCCACCGCCGCCGCTCGCACGCGGCCACCATCCCCAACCGCGCGGCCCGCAGTTGGTTCTCCACCCCGCCTCCTCGCGCGTGCAGTGCACGCCTGCCGACCCGACGCAACCCTCCCGCCGCAAGCAGCAGTGCAGCCCACGCGATCTGCCAGCCGCCCCTTGTCGCACTCCTCCAGGCCGCGCGCCGCCCGCCGTGCCGACCACGCGCTCCGCGCGGCTCCAACGCCGCGCCGCCTCCGCCTCGACGCCGCTCTGCCCCTACTCACGCCCGAGCTCCACCGCCCACTGCTCGACGCCCGTCCGCCATCGCGGCGCCGCCCGCCTCGTCCTCCCGCGCGCGGTCGAGTTCCGTCGCCCTCGCGCGTGCCAGCTGCCAGCCCCCAACCGCGCGCCCGCTGCCGCCATCACGCCTCACGCCCTTGCCAACCTGCATCATGCCCTAGCTTGGTTGAGAAGGTCCCTAACTTTTATTTTATATTTTGTAAAATTGAATCTTTCACCTGTAGCTTGTCTTTATTTACAGTAGTGTCCCTGTGCACCTTTTAAGTTGTTCAGTTTTATTTTGTATTGCAAAGACACCCCTGAATTTGGTCATTAATTTGGATAGTTTTTTTGCATAATTTTATTTAATGAAAAATAGCATGTTGTAGAGAAACTAAATCTTTATCTCCTGGCTATTTATTTGCATTTTTTGTGGCTATTAATTATTTATTAAAAATCGGAGATTGAAAATCAGTAATATTTTGCCCATTTAAGCTCTGAAATTCGCACATATTAATTTATAACAAAAATTGCGAAAAAAATTGTGAATGATGCCTGTTATTGTGCTTTAATTATAGTCTAAATTTTTCTAATTAGGAGTTGTCTTGTGCATAAAATAAATTATTGAGTGATTTCTGTAAATGATTTTTAATTAATTCCACGAATAATATTTTTGATAAATTTATACTCTCCCTTATTCCTTATTTAAATATATATTTGAGATAATTTATTCTCTGGATGATTTGATTTTGTGGATTTATTAGGAATTAAATACCCGCAGTCGCTCTATTTTCAGTAAAAAATTCATTAAAAATCAAAAAGTGCCAGAAAATTATAAAAAAAATAATTTAGCTTCATTTCATCATATTTAACTTCCAGTAAAGTTTTCATAGTTTTTGCGTACCATTTATATGAAAAATTGCATAAAAACCTAAAAAAGTTTGCATTTTTCATTTGTGCATTTTAAACTCAAAAATTTCAAAAAATTACATTTTGCATTCATTGTTGGATTAGGTTCTTAAGAAAAATATTGCTTGGCTGATTAGAATTAATTTGACATTAAAATTAAATTTGACTAATTCGGTGCTTGTCATGTTAACTTAATCCAATTCGTATTTGCATTTGGCATTTTTATCGCATAAAAAAACAAAAAAACCCACTCGGAAAACGGAAATCTAATCCATCTAACTTGATCCCGAGTTGTTCCTTTGCCTCCTTGAGTCGACCATGGGCTTGCCCAGGCTAAATAAACATAAAACCGTGCGTTAATTCATTCGACGATTTAATCGAGCCGTGCGGTTATTTTTGATCGACACGGATCTATCCGACTGCAGCGCACATGTCAATCCGAAAACACTAAAAGGGTAGATCCGTGGTCTGTCACCTATCAGCACCAGCCCCTGAATATTCAGAAGCTTGTGCATATGGCAGCATCCCACGAGCCAGACCTGGATGAGAGCTCCAATATGGGCATAATCAGGAGCCACTTGTCCAAATTGGACATAATCAAAAAAATGATTACATGATCTAGAAAAACTTGTTGTGATCGAAGAGCGGACGCAATACCTAGACAAGATAGATCAAATCACCAAGCAGCTGGAGCTGTTGGTGAGCACAATCAGTTCTTGCAACTCCACGTCTGCATCAGCTCCCACTCCAGTTGAGATGAAGGAACAAGCACCGCGACAACCTCCACAGTCGAATCAGCCCTAGTCGACAGTTCAACACGTCTACTACATGCAAGTCCCATAGTCAATTCTGCCACAACAGTCACAACAACAGCTGGTTGTCTACCAGCTGGAGTCCTAATACATTCCAGATTAGTTCTCCCCAACACCACATTCCATTCAGGAGGTGAATGGCATATGGTCAAATGATGCGTAACCAGCCCGCCCAGGCGGACATCAACAAGTCAGGTTGCCAACTCCTGCTAGTTCCCTCAATAGCAAGGAGGGAGAATTGTCCAGCGTAGCCAGTCTCAACACCGGCAACATCGGCAGTTTCCACGGTACCATGGTAATTGGAGACAGAACCCATATCAACAACCGTAGTACCGTCCATATCAGCATGGCCAACAGTACTCAATTGTCCCATATCAACATCCTCCTTAGTAGTACCATCATCACCATTCTCCTCACCTTTCCTATTAATACTTCAACCAGTAGTTTTAGTGCCATCAACAGTATCAACGTTGCAAGCACGTTGACCCATTCGAGACTGCTCCTGTGAATCCCACCTTGGATTGCCTGGCCCATCTTGTTAAGGGCTTTGCATATGTTAGCCAGAAATTAGATCATCTCACCGCAACCAAGACCTCCATTCCAGCACGGGTAGAGGCAAACACCGATAATTCTAAGAAGAAAGAGCAGGTAGTCTATGAAGTTTCCTCTGGTCTTATAGAGTCACATACGAATGATTTTTTTATCTAACGCTGCCACTCTCAGGAGCGATAGGACCCTGCAGCCATCAGCCACTTGTAAGGAGAAGAATAAAGGACCTATTGGCGAGTCGTCGTCTTCTTCTGCATCTATCGGACCAGCGGCTGGACCGGGTGAGCAAGAAAAAGGAGAAGTACTATCAAAAATCTAAAAAAATCAGCAACATCAAAAATGCAAAAAAGATAACACCATCAATAGCAACCGAAGCACATGCCAGCCAGCCTTGGAGGGGACCACACCTTCACTTGGTCCGATACCAGCTAATGGAGCCTCGCCTGAAGATTTTGGTTGCCTGCCTTTCTTGGATGACCCTACTCATTTGAGTCATCTCGTTGTACAGCCTGATGTGGACACACATTTTGTTGTAAATACGAACATTATTCCTACTACTTCTTTTGATTATGTACATATCTTGTTTCCAAATGCAATGAGAAAATCCAAAATAAATAAAATTTTAAAAACTGCATTATCTGACCCTGATGTGGTAGAATTGTTCTTGAAATACCCTTGCTCGAAGCCATCAAGTACATTCCTAACATCAAGAAATGTCTTAAAGAGGCATGCATTTCGAAGAGACAGTCGCGTAAAGCTCGTAAAGGAAATGCGAGGCATATCCTCACTACGGTTACAATAAATGCAATATGCAATCTCCCAATAAAGAAGAAGGACGTGAGAGCTCCTTTGGTCAAATTTCAGATATTTGATCAAGAGTTCAACCAAACTCCACTTGATAGTGGGTCCTCAATCAACCTCACTACTAAAAGAATTTGGGTTGGGAGCACTTAAGTCTACTAGAATGATTCTGCAGTTCGCATATACATCTATCAAGCGGCCTCGAGGAATTTTAGAATATGTCATCGTCACCATTCAGGGAATACAGCTCCATGCGGACTTCATTGTTCTGGATATGGACACTTCAGTTCCTTTCCTGCATACCCCAATAATCCTTGGAAGGATGTTTCTTTGAATGGCCGAAGCTGTAGTGAAGTATGGTACCATACAAATCACCTTCCACTCGAACAATGACAAGATGTCGATTGAGACAATTCAGGTACCCAAATAATCGGAATCTGCATAAGATGAAAGTGAGCCAATATAGCAGCAAACAGAAGACTGTGATTTTTTAGCCGCAATCTGTGATACAAAATTGTTTATGGATGATATTGAGATCCAGGCATTCCTCTCCACAGAGGAAGTCTTGGACAAGACAATCGGGTTTCCAAATGTCCATGACGATGATATTTTTGCTGATTTGCATGATGAATGCACTTATGGCCACATGTCCTTGGCAAAGCAAGAGGACATCATTGAAGTTTTTGTGAACAACATTCGATCATTGAAGAATTTTTGTGCACACTACTGCACTCAAAACCTACAGTGCCAATGGTGGGCACACTACAGGTGAAAGATCCGGCACTATCGCCCTGCACAGTAGCTGAAATCACCACCGAGATGAACCAAGCCCCACCTGAGCTCAAGACACTTCCCACAAATATGAAGTATGCCTTCCTTGCGGGTGCGCCAAACATGTTCCCTATAATCATCAATTCACAACTAACCGAGGAACAAGAATCTCGTCTGCTCGAGGTTCTATAGAGAAACCGCAAGGCCATAGGATGGAAAATTTCAGATCTCCATGGAATAAACCCCTCACTATTCTCACATCACATATACCTTGAAGAAGACAACAAACCTTCCCGAGAATTCTACCGTAGATTGAATCCAAATCTTTGGGAGGTTGTGATGAATGAGATCATGAAATGGTGTGATGCAGGATTCATATATTCCATCTCCGACTCAAAGAGGGTGAGTGTCCCACATGTTGTGCCAAAGAAGTCAAGGATCACCATGATCAAGAATAACAAAGAAGAAAAGATTGCAAACAGAGTTCCAACATCATGGCACGTCTGTGTGGATTACAGACGACTGAACTTAGCGACCAAGAACCATTTCCCGCTTCCCTTCATCGACCAGATAGTCGAAAGACTCGCCGCGAAGGAATACTTATGTTTCATGAATGGATACTCTATTTATAGTCAAGTTGTCACAGACCCTTAAGATCAAGAGAAAACGACCTTCACATGTCCATTTAGGACATGTACCTTCCGCAAAATGCCGCTCGATTTGTGCAATGCTCCAGCGACATTCCAGCGGTATATGTTGGCAATATCCGCATACATGGTTGGAAGTTTTCTTGAGGTCTCTATGGATGATTTCTTGATCTGTGGAGACAGCTTTAATCAGTGTTTATCCTATTTAGACTGAGTCTTGAAAAGATGTTATGAAGTGAACCTTGTGCTCTCGTGGGAGAAGAGCCATTTTATGGTGACCAGAGGTATTGTGCTTGGCCATGTCATCTCGAAGCGTGCATGCACGGAGGTTGATCCTGCAAAGGTGGAAGTGATTTCTAAGCTAGAGACACCTACAGATTTGAAGTAGATCATATCATTCTTAGGACACTTCGATTTCTACCGGTGATTCATTAAGGATTTCAACAAAATTGCCTGACCCCTGACCGAGCTTATACGAAAGAGGCAGACTTTATTGTAGATGACAGAGTCCTCCAGTCTTTTTCTCAGTTGAAAGAAATAATCACTCAAGCCCATGTTCTTCAACTTCCAGACTCGTCTCTACCATTGGAGATCATGACATTTCTGATTATGTTATTGAGGTGGTTCTAGGATAGAGGAGAGATCATATTCCATTTGTCATTCACTATATCAGTAGAAAGCTAGATGAAGCTCAAAGAAACTATATTGTCTGAAAAAGAGCTGCTAGCAGCAGTATTTGCTCTGGACAAATTTAGATCACATTTGCTTGGATCCAAGGTTAGCGTGTATACATACCACTCGGCCATCACGCATTTACAAGCCAAGAAGGTTGCTAAACCAAGACTCATCATATGGATCCTTCTGCTCCAGGAAATTGACCTTGAATAAACATGTAGTTAAAAATGCAGTGGTCGATCACTTGTCAAGATTTTTGGAGCCAAACACTCCTGAGTAGAGCTTACTGCCTATAACAGAATTTTTTTCCAGATGAGATCATTCTGTCAGTTACCTTGCTTCCATGGTTCGTCGATATTGTGAACTATCTTGTATCCAAGAAAACTCCACAAGATTGTCTAAAGCTCCAGAGAATCAGGAGGACACCACTCTATAAGAACAACGACAACAAAAGTTCTCCAATCCGGCCTGTGGTGGCCGACTCTACTCAAAGATGTAGAAGAATTTGTCAAACATTGCACTGACTATCAAAGATTGGGTGGTACTATTGGAATGAGAGATACAATGCCTCTGAAGTTCATCCAGATATCAGACGTGTTTGACGCATGGGGCATTGACTTCATGGGGTCATTCCTTATAGTCAGGGTTTTGAGTATATTCTACATGTCGATTACGTGAGCCGTTGGGTGGAGGCTATCCCAACCCGAGCCGCCAAGAGTCCCACCGTCTGCCTGTTCCTGAAGTAAAACATCATAACATGGTTTGGGATGCCCAAAATTCTCATATCAGATGTAGGTAACCATTTCACCAACATAGAGGCGAAGAAGCTGACACAAGAATTTTGCATCGAACATCGTGTCACCTCTCTGTACAGCCCACAGTCCAATGGCCTCGTCGAATGTTCAAATAGGGAGATAAAACAACTTTGCAGAAGCTCGTACGTCCCGATAGGAAGAATTGGTCGTAATTGTTGGATTCAGTACTTTGGACCTATCAGACCATGTACAAAATCACCGTTTGGAATGTCTCCCTACTGCCTAGTGTACGAAAAGCCATGCCATTTGCCCGTAGAACTCATTCACAAATCATTGTGGGCAATCAATGTGGATAATTTGGATTCCAAGAAGGAAGGAAAGACCATAAAGTCGGATCTGAACGAACTCCTTGAATTCTGTGAGTATGCATATGACAACAACCTAATGTACAAGGAAAAGGTCAAGAAGTGGCATGACAAGCACATCCATCGCAAGACCTTCGAACCGGGGGTAGAAAGTTTGGTTGATTAATGCAAAATCAAACTATTCCCAAGTAAGTTGAAAAGCAAGTGGACATGGCCTTTCATAGTGAAACATGTGCATGGCAAGGTAATCATATCCAGTTTGTCAACTGACGCACAATCATTCGTGTTCAACGGACATCTTCTAAAACCTTATATTGAACATGACACATTTCTCTCTGTGGTTGACTCAATTCAGGTGGTCTACGATGAAGAACTCACAGTTGTAGCATCAACTCAATCATATGAGGTCAACAAAAATATTCTTGAATAGTTAATCGTTTTCTTCTTTTCTTTTTTTCATTCATTGTTCTTTTATTCTTCCGTAAAAAGTCGCATTCATCCCATACGTCATTGTTATACTTAGGATATACTTCGTCGTAAGTATAGGGGGGATGAGTGTATTCGGGTGATCATTCTTTGATCCATCACCCGTCTCCTCAACTTTTGACATTATTTCTATACTTAGGGATATTTTACCCTAAGTATAGAGGGATATAAGCCGAGCTGCTAATTTATTCATTTATTCGTTTCCCATTCTCAACCCTCCCGGTATTTGTACACAAACTGTTATACTTATGATTAATTGATCCTAAGTATAGGGAGGACGATCGACTTCCTACTCTTTAGTCATTGTAGTATAGACTTTCCTATACTTAGTACGAATTATTCCTTCCATTGTCTTCGATCTATGAGGACATAGCCCGAGCTGAGTATAGGAGGGTCAATATATACTTTGTATATATTTTAACCATAACTCGTACTTTCGTATTCTCAATAACGTATGGCTAAGACAATGTACATATATATACACAATTCAAATATGTTATATTTCCTGAAATTCTTCTTGTATGTATTGATTAAAAAATCATGTAAAAATACCTTGCAAAATGTTTAGAAAATAGTTTGAAAGTCTATTTGAAAAATCTTTTGAAAACTTTTTGAATGATATTTTGTAAAATATTTTCAATCTTTGTAAAAATGTTTGATTTGTAAACATTTATTTTCTTTGTGAAAAATAAAATATTTTGAAAAACTATTTGCAAATGATTTTGTAAATGGTTGCAAAAATATTTGAAATATATACATATATATAATGTTTGAAAGATCTTTGCAAATAGTTTCAAATACTTGTAAATATTGGTAAAAATTAATTGCAAAAACTATTTTGGACTATAGTTTTCAAAATTATCGGTAAAACAATTTTCAAATAAGTTTGAGGAATATATACATCACACAAAAGTCATTTACTATTATATATGTATTTATAAAAATAATCACACATCCATTGTAAATGCTCAGTAACCCTAACCATTGTAAATAATAAGATGCATCCCCACGTAAATATTTGTACCTAATCTTTATCCAATAACTTTTTATTTTGAAAAGCACAAAAAAATCTCAAAACCTTTTTCAAAAACAAAAAAACAAAAAACCATAAAATTTCAAAAGTTGTAAAATTACGTTACAAAAACATTCTCTTGCATTGTACACATCATATGCATTTTTCGGAGTAATCTCGACAATTGAACAACTCCAAATGAAGTCTGTAGATTGAGCTTGAAATAGACCTAAATACACCTAATTTCATAGGAACCCATTGAAGATCAGAAGTGTGGACATTTCATGTCACCCAGATTTAATTCTTTAGATTCCACAAGACTATGTTCACGGGTCAATTAAATATGCCTAAATAGAACCCTTCATGTCATCCATACGGCTCTTGAGAAAGTGACTTGACTGAAAACCTTGCACCTAACACTTAGCTTAACTCAGATGGAAAAAAATCTCGGAATCTAAGTCAGGACGATGCAAGGTCGCTTCGTTAAGGGCGGCTCGTGAACCATTCTTAAGGATTGTTGACACCGATACTATAACCTACTTCTTTTTATAACAATGATATCTAAAGACTGGAGATGGATTGAAATAATTCTTCGGATGGGGGATGGTCTACCAGCGCAACTTTTTCCAAGACCCCAAAAAAGTAGCTGGAACAAAAGATGCTATATCCAGGGGGTGCAAACAAGTATGCAGAAGCCATGTAAAGTCGAAGAAAACATCCAAAGAAGCATACAACTTAAAATTCTATAAATACGAGCTTCGGAAAAAAGCCTGCTTCTTGGTTAAGAATCGCTTACAGTGATCGATTTCACAAGGGAATGAAGACCACACTTGTCCATTCCCACTTCTCTTCCCGTTGTTCTAACTTCTTATCTTGTTCGGTTGTAAAGATTGGGAGCACCTGACCTTAGAGGAAAATATCTACCTCCATGAGGACGAGTTATCATAAGAGTAGACACCTTGGTAGTCGATGGTTTTGTCTAGGGAGAGCTAAACAATTTCACACACATGGTTCTATTATTTCGAGGTATCAAGAGTATGTAACTGAGAGGATGGTTTTGACTTGGTTGTGAATTGGACTGAATAATAGGAGTATGGAACCTAAGGGCTGTTGTGTCACAAATCCTAACCTCAAAGCGGTTTTGAACATACCATTAATCCAAGGTCTTCTCTGAGCTCCAAACATTGACATTATTAAAACAGGTTTAAAAGTCGGAAATTATACCAAGTTATTTCTTTTTCTTTTCTTTATTTTCTTCTTAGTGCTTATAGGCATAAGTGTTTACGGGGGACTATCAACGGCAAGTATAGGGGGTGATGAATCTCCATTTCTTACTTTTATTCTCACACTTTGGCCTCTAAACCCTAAATGAATGCATAAATATATCATTAATTTGCCAAAATAAACATTCATTAATTTATACAAAAGATGTATAAAATACTGAAGTGGCCCTAGCCCTAGAGACCCAATCATCATGAAAAAATAAAGGAAGGAAAAAAAGAGAGCGAAGTGTCAATGCTACTGAAGTGTCCCTAGCCCCAAAGACCCAGTCATCATGATGACTTCGTCGATAAGGAATAAAGTAGAGGGAGATATGACGACTAATTATACGGAAAACACAATCAGATCACTCTACATAATAGGTCAATAATTACTTTTTGGGACCTATCTTATT
The DNA here is from genome assembly GCA_037367405.1 of Ottelia alismoides. Taxonomy (NCBI): domain Eukaryota; kingdom Viridiplantae; phylum Streptophyta; class Magnoliopsida; order Alismatales; family Hydrocharitaceae; genus Ottelia; species Ottelia alismoides. Next base: position 192,975 of record JAZKJV010008301.1, on the reverse strand, counting down.
CTTTAGTATTTATACATAAAATAAAGAAAACTTTGTATGTGAAATTTATCGAGAATAATGCATAGAAAAATACATAATTTACTTAATGTAAAAATAATATACAATGTACTTTTTATACACATAATAAAATCCCAATACCCATACCTCACGGATCCATATCTCCCAAATAAAAACTCAAAATCTATTAAAATCACTTTAATTGTATATAACTTTTAGTAAGCTATTTAATGAATGTGGTTTCATATTTTTTGGAGTTAGTATGTGAAAGTTATGTTTTGGACCCCTATTGTATTATATACATGTATAAAATATCAGTTTTATTTGTTTTTTATTTTCTCTATAAAATTTTATTTTTATAATTTTTTAAATAATATTTATAACACATATACATATCAAAAATGAAATAAAATCATAAAGAAAACACTATAAACAAATAAGTATAGAAAGTATATAGATGCATATACCTATATGAATACTTGGAAGAAGTAACCTATAACAAGACACCTTATAAAAATAAATAAATCGACATTAAATTCTACATAAAATTAGAAATATCTTTTATTTTATAACCTAAAAATAATAAATCCATTATTATTTATTCTCCATTTTCCAAGACATTTTTGCCTTGGAGTTTCTTGGTTGGTCCACATGGACCAACCATGCGCCTCCGTTCGTTGACCCAGGTCAACTGTACCTCACTGCCTTTGACTTATGTTAGAAGTCACGAGCACACCCACTTCGTCGATTTCTCATGCCTCCATCCTTCGCCTTTTGCCCTCGAAACCTTCAACTTCATGTAGCCATCTCATCCTTCATCGGCACCCTTCCTAGAATCCCCACCAACTCTCGATTGATCTCACACAAAATCCCCTCGAAACTTGTTCAAAAACTACTTATAAATAAACCCATGGACACCTTTTGCTTTTTTATCCTTTTTCTTGGTCCTTAACATGGATTCACTCCTGAAGCTCCTCCAAGATGACAACATGGCAAGGCTGGCGTTTGCAGCGAGGAAGGGCCAAGACAAAGGCGTATCCACCCACCGTCGGAGTTGCTCCATCCGGTTATGCTCTTGAGCTCCCAACTTAGTTGAGCCCCACTCCCTATGCATTTTAGGTAATATCTATAGGGTAGTTCCATTTTTGCTTTTAAATTCGTCTTTCATTCGCATTTTTAGGCAGTAATCAGATCTGTTCATCGACTCGGAGCTCGGACTCCAAGTTGTTTTCATCGTAAAACACATGTCGTTTCGACTTGCTTATCACCCCATATCGAATCCCTTCGCATTCTCTGTTGATTCCCCACAAAACCCCCTTGAATCACACTTTAATTCAAGGAGTCAAAGCTCCTTTCCACTACGTCGATGGAGCTTTTTAGGCATCCACGAGCACTCTGACCTCATCTTTTAGACCGAGGAACTTGCCTCGAGTTAAGGCTTCTCCTCGTGAAGGTACAACGAAAGAAGGAAGGCATCAAGGCCCTACTCGATATTCAGGAGAGGCTCCATGCGGAGGAGCATCCATGTCCCCATTATTGGGACCTGGAGCGATTTTGAGAGCACCGGCACTCGCAGGAGGCTTCTGGGAACAAGATACACATGTTGGCAAATATATTGGACCCCCGAGCTGCACAAAATCGACGATCGAAGTTCACCCTACCAGGTGTTCTTCATGTTCCTGAAGGAGCTCTAGGTGTCGTGTGATTGAAGGCCACCTCTAGATCTACTCTGTATCGTAGATTTGAGGCAAAACCAGGGTATAAAAATCGGACCGGACCGGCCGGTCAGACCGGTTGAACCGAAAACCGGCCCTAAACCGGTCGGTTCGGCCGGTTTGATGTGGGTATTTTTTTAAAAAAAAGTTAAACCTGGTCCAACCGTTGGTCCGATCCGGTTCAATCGGACCGGTTTGACCCGGTTTTAAGGTTTTGTAAATTCTAAAAAACTAATCGTTTAAATAAAAAACATGGTGGATAGATATAAAGTAAAAATCCCAAAGTTAATCCTAAATCCTCTACGGAATCCCTAAGCATCGTTTGTTTCATTGTTTACGATTGCCGCCTGCGGATCCCTAAATCCCGAGTGTGAAGATCTTGCTCAGATCCATGAGGGATCGCCGGCGACCATCACCAGCTTGATTGGTCACCGTCCTTTCCAACTTGTTGGCGCCATCATTGACAGGTATCTTTTTATGCATTTCTCCCCTGAATGCAGTTCTTGAGAATGCGTGGGAGTATAGTTGGATTTCTTATCAATTGAATAGACTAAGCTATTATTATGTGTATTTTTACTAGCACAATGCAATTTTAATTAAGTTTTGTTGGGTTATGATTCATGCATGTTCTCCATTGCACGTTACTCGTGGTTCTCTGTTGCATGCTACGGTTATGGATCTTGGATTCATATGTATCTTGATTTTTAAATACATGTAAAGATGTATTTATATTTTTAACACATAATTATATATTTTTAATACATGCAAGTAGGTTATTGTTATTATGCAAGCATTTGTTCATCCAAGTCTGTATAAATTGATAAGCATAGGATTAGATGTAAATTAAACCATGCATTGTTCCATCCTGTAGTAAGCATCATGTAGATAAGAATATAACCTAGGGGTACTCGCTGATGAGAGGGTGTGAGCCCAACATGTTACAAGTCAAATAGTATTGAGTATCCAATCCAAAAGACTTTATTCAATATCCACATATACCCATGTAACCGTTCCTATTAATCACAATGTATGGAAATATGCTATTATTGAGTCGAATGAAACTAAGGAAACTTGCAAGGGTGAGTGATCGTATTTGAATCCGTGATGAGAGATTACTTTTACATTTTACCCTTTTGGAAGTTAAATTAAAGAGTAAACTCTGATTATTAGAATGTTTCTCTTGGACGGTAGAATCATTTCTTAAATTATTTCTGCAGATCGAACAAGGGTAAAGAAAGATTGATTATAGGATACAAGATAATATAAAAAGAGTATGATTATTATGATGCAATTAGACATGTGTATATAGTTTTCCAGTACATGTGCTTTTGCATGTTATTGATTACAATCTAATGGAAAATTTTTAGATGGAAGATGATCAACATGTACACTCAGATTCATCAAATATTGATGCTGATGATGGGTTAGCAGATGTTGTCATAACAGGTGTTCGACAAAAAAATGACATAGCATGGCAATATGTCACTTTGATGGGTGATGGATCAAAGAAATGTGTTTTTTGTTTGAAGACATTTAAAGGAGGAGAGATCCATAGAGTGAAAGAGCACTTGGCTAAAAAAAAAGGACAGATTGCATGATGTAAGAAAGTGCCCAATCACATTAAGGTTTTGACGGAGGAAAGTTCAAATGAACATATAAAAGAGAAGATGAAAAAGACTTTAGTTGAATCATCCAACAAATCTTGTAGTATGGAAATGAATGATACCAGTCCTATAGGAATGGTATATTCACAAAGAAGTCTCTCAACAGAGGATTCGACCTCTAAGAATCTGAAATCATTCATCCCTTCAAGAACTACATCTGGTAGTCAACCTGGAATCAAGTCAGTCATGCAGAGGAAGGATGAAATTGAAGAGGTTGATTTACTCATTGCGGATTGGATGTATGATGCTGACATTTCTTTTAATGCCATCAATGTTCCTAGTTCTCAAAAGATGGTTGATGGTATTGCCTCTGTAGGACATGGTTATAAAGCACCCACAGCATATGCAATTCGTGAGCTGCTTATGAAGAAAACAATTGCAAAAGTGAAGCAATATGTTGAGACACATAGGAAGATTTGGAAAATGATAGGTTGTGCAATCATGGCAGATGGATGGACGGATCAAAGACAACACATATTAATAAAATTTCTTGTCTACTCGTCATGTGGCACTGTATTTTTAAAATTAGTTGATGCCTCAGAGCACTCAAAGACAACGAGTTTGTTGTTTGATCTTTTTGAAGATTGTGTAGACTATGTTGGACATGAAAATGTGATTCACTTTGTCACATACAATGCAGCATACTATCAAGCGGCAGGGAAGATGATCACAATATGGAAATATTTTTTGGAGTCCATGCACAACACATTGTCTCGATTTGATTTTAGAAAAGTTTGATCAAGTTCCAAGAGTGAAGCATGTAATTGAAGAATCACGGAAAATTACGAAGTTTATCTACAAACACAATTTTGTTCTTCAATTGATGCGGAAATTTTGCAACTCTGAGATTATTCGTCCAGCTGCGACCAGATTTGCAACAAATTTCTTGACAGTACAGAGTCTTCTTCAAAAGAAGGATGGTTTGGTTTCCATGGTTGCTTCTAGAGAATGGCTTGAGCATAAGATCTCACGAACAAATATGGGAAAATTTTTATATGAGATAATATTGAACACATCATTTTGGAGCTCATGTGCAGTGATTGTTGGTACAGTTGAACCGGTTGCGAGGGTTTTGCGCCTTGTCGATAGTGATGAGAGGCCATCGATGGGATATATTTATGAGGCAATGAGAAGAGCGAGGGAAGCTATTAAACTTGCGTTTAACTGCAATGCAATCGAATACAAGCCATTTATTGACATATTTGATGATAAGTGGGATAAACAAGTTGGTCATCCCCTGCACAAAGCTGGATTACTTTTAAACCCTGAATTTTTCTACAATGACGAAAATATATCATTAAATCATCATATCATGGCTGGCTTTCATGATAATGCGGAAACTTTATTTTATAACAATGAAGAGAAAATGGATTCTATTACCATGGAGTTCTCCTTGTATAGGGATGCTATGGGTGATTTTGGACGCACATCCAATGTTCGCAACCGTACTAAGATGGCTCCAGGTATTTATATATACAATTTTACATAATTTGATTTTCAAATTTTATTATTCTGTATAAATTAATGGTCTTTTTTAGTATAGCGGAATGGTGGAAAGTGTATGGTGGAACAACCCCGATATTGCAGTTTATGGCTATTCGCGTTCTTAATCAAACTTGTTCTGCATCTGGATGCGAGCGGAATTGGAGTATTTTGTGAGAGGATTCATTCACCAAGAAGGAATAAACTTTGTCATTTAAGATCAAATCAATTGGTTTTTATTCATGCTAATAGGCGGCTCAGGTTCTACTTCACAGTAACCTTTAACATTTTACGTAATTATTAATATTTTGTATAATTATGATTTGGAGTACTATTTTTATAGGAGGAAAAATGGGTGCAACAATGACATACATGATCTAGTATCTTTAGAAGACATGCAATTATATGGTGATTGGGTGGAAGAACCAGAATTGCCCAACGAAGCTTGGATTGACGATCTCGGTGATAGACTTTCAAATTTTCTTGCTATTTAGTGAGGTAAAATAATATACCACTTTGATGTTAGATATTATATTTATGGATAGTAACGAAACTTGTAATATTTATTTAATTATTCACATCTTTTGTTGTAGATGATTGATTCAAGGAGATGAAAAGCTTGGAGTTGTTGCTTCAAGGATCGTGGTGAATTTATGCGTCATGTGTATGCTTTTCTTTTCAAGAACAATGTTATGAAATTATGGAACTTCTTGGATTATCATATTATTCTCATCAATGTTAGATTGCAAACAGAATTTTAAACTAAATGTATTAGAAAACATGATACTTTTTTTTTATTTCTTTGTTCAATAGTTAATCTTGTTTAGATAATGATCTAATCATTTTTAGCATGTTATTCTATTAAAAGATTTGACACTTTTAAAGTTTTAACGAGTATTTCATTGGATATACCTAAATATGTACATATATGTATCCGGTTTATCGGTTCTAAAAACCGGCTCGACCGGTTGGACCATTAAATTAATCCCGGTCCGGTTTTTTCTGGGTCAATTGGAATGATGATGTCATGCTGACATCATCACCGGTCCGACCAACAAGAACCGACGGTCTGACCTGGTCGGACCAAACCGAAGACAAACCGGTTCAACGTCCGGTCCGATTTTTTATACCTTGGCCGAAACGGTGTGGTTGCTCGGCCGCACAATCAGACACATGGTGTCACAAGCACCGTCCGATCAGAGGTGTTAGTTGGTAATTATCATAGAACTCCCTCCGCAATTTTGTAATTTTTAAAGAGCCCGTTGTCTAAAAAGTATGGATAATTTACTTATGCCCCCTTGAACTTTTCACATATTATATTTTAGTCCCTATCACAATCACGCGCGCATGTTTTATGTTGTAAATATTGCATTAACACCCTCATGGGTTATTTTAATTATCATTTAATATACAAAGTTTGAGTATTAGTGTTAAAGTTTGGGTTAAATTGCATTGTGCCCCTTGCATTTAATTTTAATTGCAAAAATAGCTTGCTAGTTTAATCATTTTTGTGCGTGATTTGCTATTTATTAAAGATATGAGCTGTGTCCCAAAAACCATCAAAAATAGGATTAGGTATCTCGATGTTCACGTTATGTTATTACATTTGCATTTTATGCCCTCTTCCTATTTTCTAAAAATCTAATATTGCACGGATAGTCCTCGTTTGTCTTTAAAAAACCCACAAAAAATATAAAATCTTATATCTTTAGAAGACATGCAATTATATGGTGATTGGGTGGAAGAACCAGAATTGCCCAACGAAGCTTGGATTGACGATCTCGGTGATAGACTTTCAAATTTTCTTGCTCTTTAGTGAAGTAAAACAATATACCACTTTGATGTTAGATATTATATTTATGGATAGTAATGAAACTTGTAATATTTATTTAATTATTCACATCTTTTTATTGTAGATGATTGATTCAGGGAGTTGAAATGCTTGGAGTTGTTGCTTCAAAGATCGTGGTGAATTTATGCATCATGTGTACGCTTTTCTTTTCAAGAACAATGTTATGAAATTATGGAACTTCTTGGCTTATCTTATTATTCTCATCGATGTTAGATTGCGAACAGAATTTTAAACTAAATGTATTAGATAACATGATACGTTTTTATTTCTTTGTTCAATAGTTAATCTTGTTTAGACAATGATCTAATCATTTTTAGCATGTTATTCTATTGAAAGATTTGACACTTTTAAAGTTTTAACGAGTATTTCATTGGATATACCTAAATATGTACATATATGTATCCGGTTTATCGGTTCTGAAAACCGGTTCGACCGTTTGGACCATTAAATTAAGCCCGGTCCGATTTTTTCCGGGTCAATTGAAATGATGATGTCATGCTAACATCGTCACCAGTCCGACCAGTAAGAACCGACGGTCTGACCTGGTCGGATCAAACCGAAGACAAACCGGTTCAACATCCAGTCCGATTTTTTATACCTTGGTCGAAACGGTGTGGTTGCTCGGCCGCACAATCAGACACATGGTGTCACAAGCACCGTCCGATCAGAGGTGTTAGTTGGTAAATATCATAGAACTCCCTCTGCAATTTTGTAATTTTTAAAGAGTCTGATAATATTATCCATTGTCTAAAAAGTATGGATAATTTACTTATGCCCCCTTGAACTTTTCACATATTATATTTTAGTCCCTATCACAATGACGCGCGCATGTTTTATGTTGTAAATATTGCATGAACACCCTCGTGGGTTATTTTAATTGTCATTTAATAGACAAAGTTTGAGTTTTGGTGTTAAAGTTTGGGTTAAATTGCATCGTACCCCTTGCATTTAATTGTAATTGCAAAAATAGCCTTGTTAGTTTAATCATTTTTGTGTGTGATCTGTTATTTATCAAAAATATGAACTGTGTCCCAAAAACCATCAAAAACAAGATTAGGTATCTGGATGTTCACGTTATATTATTACATTTGCATTTTATGCCCTCTTCCTTTTTTCTAAAAATCTAATATTGCACGGATAGTCCTCGTTTGTCTTTAAACAACCCACAAAAAATATAAAATCATGTCTAAAAATCTCCAGAAAATACCATATGCTGATTATAGTGCCTATTACCTTCAGTTCAAAAATCCCAAAATAATAGCAAAAGAAAACATATAAAAAATTAAAAGCTCCAAAGTCCATTATAAAAATATTAAAAATCCTCCAAAATCCCAAAAATATGTTTTTATGCATCTAAATTTTCTTTACATTATCACATATATATTAGAATTGATTTGAAGAATTTTGGACTTATTTTGTTATTTTTAATCTTCATTTCAATTTCGATCAATTATTAAATTGCTAATTTGGGGCATTTTTGACTTTTAAAAATCCATACAAATTAGCAAAATTTCATAGAAATTTTAAAATAGTAAAAAATATCTAAAAATTAAAAATATTTTATTTCCTGCATTTTGAGTATTTCTGGTAATATTTATAATTATCATAATGTATATTGAATATATAATTGTATATTTTCTATATTATATATTTAAAATAAACAGAAATTAAAAATCATAAAACCAAATGTATAAAAAAATTCATAAATTAAAAATTTATAAAATTTAATAAAATAAAAAAAATAAAAGACCCACATTCTTGGACTAATATTGTGCGTAGCTATATATGCATACCTATATTATTCATTAATAAATAATAGTAAGAGCTACATCGTGTGTTCTCTGTGTTCGACCCCCTACCATGCTTGTCATTATACACTATTTATTTCTATGGTTTATAATAAATTTCGATTCACACCTGCTTCTTCATTGATTGATATATTGTGCGGGTTGATTGTTGAGATAGAGCCCAAGGTTCTCCTCAACCACTCTGCGATTATGCTCTCGCCTTGTGTGGAGTACACGATCGGCATGATCCCTCGTCCAACTCTCTTTCAGCGGGGCAACTCGGCCACAATGAAATAGATTGAGTAACCATTTCAATTATTAGAAAAATCAAATAGAAAAAAGACCAAAATTTGAGTTTGAGGAAAATACATAAAATATTGATGATACTTTACAAATGCCATTCTATTTTTTACAGGAAAATGACAAAATCGACATCTAATACGATCCACATATTCAAGATTTTGACAATTTAGATCTAATTAGATATACATTATCATCATGTTAATCATGACAATATATAACACCATTCATGGATTTGATGCTAGTAAAATATATATAAAAATGATTTATTAAAACCTTAAGTAGGTTACCATCAACTTGATATCTATAAAAAATAATTACCAACAAAGTAAATAGTACGTAAATCTCTCTTTTAAGTTTTAACCATTACCCAATCGTTTACATAAATTACCCTTCTATTCTTTCACGACCAAAGTAATAAAGGTGAGCCGGGCTGGGTTTAGCGAGGGTTTCTTCAAGCCCCAATTACCGTCCAATTCCGGTACTCGACCGCGCCTGCTCTACCAGCAGCCGGGCCACCCATTCCCACTCCCGAGCAGCCGCCACTCCCCAGAACCCCACGAGAGCAGCAGCGTCCCCTCCGCTCATTCCACCCTCGTAAAACCAACACCAAACCTCCACTCCCTCCGCCGGCCACGACATGTGGAGGACCATCGCCAAGAGAGCCTCCTCCTCCCTCCTCGCCCTCGCTCCTCCCAAAGCCCCCCCGCGTCCCCTCCCCTCGATCCTCTCTTCCCTCCTCCGCTGCGCGCCGCCTCTCAGGGCCGTCTCCGGCGTCGCGGAGGCTATCTCCTCCACTGACGTCGAGGAGGAGACCTCCGCTGTGGACGATCTCAACCGCCCCCTCAAGCGGGAGTACCCGCAGGCGGTCGTTAAGCCCAACCCGATCGCCGGCTCGATGAGCGCAAACAAGTACGCGACGTTGAAGCGGAAGCAGATCAAAATCGAGACCGAGGCGTGGGAGCAGGCTGCCCAGGAGTACCAGGAGCTCCTTGCGGACATGTGCGAGCAGAAGCTCGCGCCCAACCTTCCCTACATGAAGTCCCTCTTCATGGGCTGGTTTGAGCCGCTGCGCAACCGCATCGCCGAGGAGCAGGAGCTCTGCAAGGATCCCAAGTGCAGGGCACAATACGCCTGGTACTTCACGCTTCTCCCCCCCGACATGATGGCCGTGATCACGATGCACAAGCTCATGGGGCTCCTCATGTCTGGCAGTGGGGAAGGCAGCGCGCTCCTCGTCCAAGCGGCGCTTCAAGTGGGAGACGCGATCGAGCACGAGGTGCGCGGAGACTGATCTTTATTTACTGCAATCTGGACATTCGTTACACATATCTTCTCATCTTCTTTACTCGTTTAGGTTAGGATACAGAGATTTTTAGAAAAAACCAGGAAGAAGCCTTGCAAGACTCCGGACGGCGTGGTAGTCGAGAGCGAGCCTGTCCCCAAGGAGCAGGAAAATATAAGGAAGAAATTAACTAGCCTCATGAAGAAGCAGAAGGTCCGTCAAGTAAGGAGGATAGTGAAGAACTTGGACCCCACCAAAGCTTGGGGAGAGGAAAACCGAGCCAGGGTTCGGATTCTGTGTATTTTTGCGTTGTTCATTTGTTTCTGATCACGCTGATTGATTATTTTGCTGATTGCTGATGCTTGTTTTCAAGGTTGGAAGCCGGTTGATCGAATTGTTGATAGACACTGCATATATACAACCCCCTGTCAGTCAATCCGCGGATAGTTCTTTTGACATTCGTCCCGCATTTCGTCACGGGCAGAAAAACATTGTGAAAGACCAACCACAGTAGGGAGATGCCCTTAGCTTGCTAGCCTGCTCATCTCTTTCCTGAAATAGTCATCTGGTTATCTAAAAAACCATTTGGGATGTCGAAAAAGCACACTGCTGGACCTGATATGCTTGCAAATTAATGCAATGTGCCTTCTTTGCAGGGCTTGTGTCCGGCGCTATGGTGTTATTACATGTGATCCTCTGGTTCGCCAGGGCCTGGAAAGAACAGTACGTGCTTTGTATTTTCTTGTGATTGCTAGTTGGTCTTTCTCTCCTTGCCTCTCTCCTTGAGACTGATGGTAATTTGCGGGCTTTGGACCCTGGTCCTTTTAGTGGAAGGCGCACTGCTCAGCACCCAGACCATCGAAGTGGATCTGTGCTGGTCAATTCTGATTTACTTTCTTAAATTGAATAGGAAAAAACCTTTGTTCATGTTATTGCCACCAGTACTGAAGATTTGCTTTGCTTTGCACGAGGATAAATATACTTACCTCGCCTTATTGCCTCTATCCCTGAGTTTGCATAACGACGTTTTATTTCGCCATTTTCCATCTTACAAGCTGTTTTTTTTCTCCTTTAAATTCCATAACAAGCCATTGATATTGGACAGGCAAGACACATGGTGATCCCTTATATGCCCATGTTGGTGCCTCCGGTCAAGTGGACAGGGCATGCACTTCTACTCTCTCTCCTTTATTTTTTATTGCTGTGCATGGATTTTGCTTAGTGTTTCTATTTTCTCTAGTGTTCTTCTTTATGCGCTCATATCTCATATTGTATTTTCCCTTTACTGCAAGGTTCCTATGGGGTAACTATTTAAATGAATAAAATTGGAATGGGAAAGATGTGGATGTACTGGAATTGGTTTAGCCATTATACTTCTATATTTGGTTCAGTTACTTCAAGAATTGAACATGGCATCACTCAGAACCAGAACCTGTAGATTCATGGATCTGCAACTCCAAACATGTGGTTATGCAATCTGATCTACATAAAAAACCAACCAATATCTTTTGTTAGGTAATCTTGTTCCGCATAATACAAAGTTCTTTTACCAAACAATTGTGTCTATTATTAGAAGCCAAAGGATGGCTACCAGGGTTCAATAGTCATCTAGAGAATTCATAAAGAATATAAATTTTGTGTATTTGCATATGACATCTATACTGTTGGTTCTCGGACACCGACTAATGGGTGCGGGTGGATCAGACTGCATGACCTGGATCATTGCAATGGCAATAATATTAAAACAACCAAAACATTATGTAACACTTTCAATCACAATATAAGCAATCAAGCATAAGTGTACAAGGATTTAACGTGGAAATTCTCCCGGGCAAAAACCATGATCAAAGTCTACCAATTCGGGTTTTCAACGTGATCGACACGGGTCTTCCACCGACCAGAGTTGCTTGCGCGGACAAACCAACCGTATTACAACCTAAGTTGATTACTTTGTCAATTCCACTGTTCACTATAAGTTATTCTCGACAACTTACAACCATCTTACAGTTAAGTAAAAAAACCTAACAACCTCAATATGCAATGAAGAATATAAGGCATAACAAAAACATATCTTACAGAGTGAGGAGTGGGCTCATAAGATGAATTTCAGAATACTGAGCTAGTGGATTGAGGTATAGAATAGAAGGCAACTCTTAGGCCCTGTTTTGTTGGAGAATAAGCCCTGTAATAAGGGGTCAATTCTCCTCCCAACACGGTTCCCAGTGGTACGCCTATTCCCCATTATTCCATCTTATTTCACTCTTATTCCTACCTTTATCCCACCTTACCTACCTTTATTTCACCTTATTCTCCTTATTCCTATCCTCCAGCCAAACAAAGAATATACCCTTATTCTCCTTATTCCCCATCCTTATTCCTGCTTATTCCCGAACCGGACGAGCCCTTAGAATTTATTTTCACGGAGTATAGTATAAAGTGAAGAATAGAGAGAAGTAGAGACAATGTAAAATGAGGTATATGGCCATATTATAGGTTTGGAATCCCCATAGCCGTTGGCTTTGAAAAGTAGCCGTTGTGAACAAATCAATAATGAAGTCTCCTTCAAGAATATTTCTGAAATGGAAAATGACCGTCATGATATTTATATGACCGATCACAATCAAATGATTAATCATGTTGACTAGATGATTGATTGGAATAGAAGTTTTTTAAGTCAAGCAGGGGAAACACGTGAATGTGTCTGCTTCAGGAATTTTATTAAAAGGTTAAGAAAGGCACTTACACGACAAGACTCGAGGAGAGTCTATGGGCATGTTTGGTAATCGGGTTGGATTAGGGTATCCTCCTGGGAATAGTATCTGTTTGGAAGGTTGGAAGGGTTGGAATGATGAATGTGTTGTGATGCGACATTGATTATGTATTATATTAACTTTTTCATGATTATAATATAATTTAATGTTATTTTTTATTTGAATGCGGTTAAAAAATATTATAACAAAGAAATTGTATAGTCCATACAATTGATTCCAATCCAGGAATGCATGGATAGAGCAAGGGTTATGCCGGGTTACCCTGGGGTAACATGACAACTAAACATGCCCTAAAAATGAAGGATTACCCTTTCTACCACAACGCAACACAAAAAACCCAACAAAAACTCTCAACCCGGATCCTCCCTACTTACCAAAGTCTTTGCAACGAATTTCCTGATAAAGCACCAAACAAGGGATGCCCCATCATAGTCCACCATATCGTATAATAAACCTCATACCACCTATCTCGAAGCCCCACACCACCAACACTTTGAGATGTTCGAGGTTACCTTCTCATTTGAAAGCTTTCTTCCCTGAGGCTAGGACCGTCCCCATTACTTGTGCTATGGTCATTCGAAAAAGGGCTTTCTCATTTATGCAACGTGATACGACAAATTGGGATTCAATTAGGATTTTTCATCTATTCGAATTTTGTCGTTTATTAAATTAGAATTTTATTTTCCTATTAGAGTTATGAAAATTTTATTTACAGTTAACTGTGTCGTTGCAATTTTATTTTAAATAAAGAGATCACACGTGATCTTAAATCAAATTAGTTAGTCGGTTAGAGATATTTAGATTCTAAATTAAGATTTTATTTTATTTGATTTTATCCTTTTTCTATTTTTATCTGATGCAACGTGAAACGATAAATTTGGGTTCAATTAGGATTTTTTGTCTGTTCAAATTTTATTGCTTATTAAGCTAGAATTTTATTTACCAAATAGAGTTATGCTAATTTTATTTATAGTTAATTGAGTCATTGCAATTTTATTTTAGATAAAGAGATCGCGTGTGATCTTAAATCAAATTAGTTAGTCGGTTAGAGATATTTATATTCTAAATTAAGTTTTTATTTTATTTGATTTTATCCTTTTTCTATTTTTAGCTGATGCAATGTGAAACGATAAATTTGGGTTCAATTAGGATTTTTCGTCCATTCAAATTTTATCGCTTATTAAGCTAGAATTTTATTTTCCAAATAGAGTCATGCTAATTTTATTTATAGTAATTGAGTCATTACAATTTTATTTTAGATAAAGAGATCACATATGATCTCAAATCAAATGAGTTAGTCGGTTATATTTAACAGTTTATCGGTTAGAGATATTTAGAGTTCAAATTAGGATTTTAATTTATTTATTTTATCTTTTTTCTATTTTTGTAACCTACCCCTCCTATATAAAGGGGATGGTAGTCCAATGTTTTGCTCATTCAATTCAGAGTCAATCAAAATTGAGATTTATCCCATATATCTCCCCCCTTCTCTCTTCTCCCTTCACGCGATCTCTACAGCTCTTCTTCCTCCAAGTCCCTTGCGTCTGGTCACTCTTCTCTTCTCCTCCCTCCAAAATTCTTCCACTAAATATTTCCATCACAAAGTTATTATTTTTTACTGTTGCAAATTCCATTTGCATCAGTTGGTATTAGATCATGGCCTACAGATTGTCGTCACAGTCTGACGATTCGTACAAATGTTCGCGCAAACACATCACGAAAGACTCTCGTTCGACGGAACGTGAACAACGAGCTGAAGATGTCTACAATAAAGAGTTGATGTCCATATTGCTCGAATTTCAATCGAGCCTACGTGAGTTGGGTACATATTTTTAGACCTTAAACACCACCGGATCGATACCTCCCGTCATCGAAGCTATTGTCCAGCTTTTTGAGGAAGAAAAACAAGAAAAAAAGCCATCATTGATGTTCTGCTTGCTGTCCAGCAAGATTCCGACCAACCTACTCCTACGGAACCGACCCCACAGACACTCGCGACCTTCTCGCAGGTCCCCCCCACGCCAACCCGACACCTCTAGCCTCCTCGCCACCTGCCGTAGCCACACCGCCTACGCCAGCCCATTACCCCCGAAAACACTCCTGCCAACATCTCCTTTTGCCATCACAACACCATTACCACCTCCTCTAGTCGAAACCATACCCCCTTCGCTGCTATCCCTAGCTTTGACTCCATTCGACCCACCTGCTCTCGAGTCCCGATCGACTCCATCTCGACCCCATGCTGCCAGCTAGCCAGAAGCTCGAGCCTCACCGCCCTCCCGTACCATGTCGTTCGTTGCCACGATCCCAATCTCGAACCCATTGGTGGGTTCCCACCAACCATCGCTTACCATGATGGAGCTTCTCGATGCGCGCCCGACACCACCCTTTGCCTTTAACATATCACTACCACCATTGGCATGAATACCCCTGCTGGTGTCACTACCACCGAAGCCACCTCCTTCGAGCTATCCACGAGCACCGCCACCGTCGTTGGAAGCAAAAGAGAGAAATCCTACCATGGATTTCTAAATCGAGATCCTTAATTTATGGGAGTTGAGATAATGGGGATAATCCTCTGGAAGATTTGCAAAAAGAACCCCCTTGCAATAGTTTTTTTATCAAGGGATCAAACTTGGTGGAAAAGTACGAGGGAGAGTTATTTTACTTGAAGGAGTAGAAAAGTTGCATGGATGCCCTCCAATTGAGAAGAACTACAAACATAATACCGAATTAAGAAAGAAAGGTATGTAATTGGATCAAATTATTTAATAAATCCGGGAAGAATTCTTTAGCACTGCACCTAAAGATCAAGCAATTCGTTAGGAGGCAAATTTTTCGAAGTAGCAGAAAGCTGATGTTGCTTGAAATGACAAACTGAGGTTCAATTAGGATTTTCCATCCGTTCAAATTTTATTGTTTATTAAATTAGAAATTTATTTTCCAAATAAATTTATGCTAATTTTATTTACGATTAATTGAGTCGTTGCAATTTTATTTTAAATAAAGAGATCGCATGTGATTTCAAATCAAATTAGTCAGTCAGGTAGAGATATTTAGAGCCCAAATTAGAATTTTATTTTATTTGACTTTATCATTTTTCTAGTTTTGTAACCCCACCCTCCCTAATGGGATTGTAGTCTTCATTCAATTCAGAGTCAATCACAGTTGAGATTTATCTCATTTATCTCTTATCTCTTCTCCCTCCACGCGAGCTCCGCGGTTCTTCTTCCTCTAAGTCCCTCGCATCCGACGGATCTTCTCTTCTCCTCCCTCCAAAATTCTTCCGCCAATTATTTCCACCGCAAAATGATGTTTTTTGTCGTTGCAAATTTCTATTTGCATCAGTCATCCAAAGCTTCCTCTTGCGTAGCTTGAAGATCGCCCCCATCTTCTCCAGGTTTCTTTATGCACATCCGATCACTCTTATTATGGTCTTAAGCAGACTTTTGTCTTATGTTCCTATAGCATTTTTATCTTTTGCTGGGAACATTCCCAATGGTCAAGCTCTCATCCAAATCTTCTGAAACAATTGGAACTACTACTGCAATGACAAGCTCGGAGGAGGGTGTAACCACAACAGACTTCACTTCATCAAAAATGCCACAAGCAAGTGATACCTTTACTTCAAGGGATTGATCTCCCTTATAAGACGAATCGTGCGCGCCCTTCCCATAAACTCTGGAGCTACCAACATTCGTGGTAGAGCCAAGAAGCAAACCACCGGACGATGACACATCATATGTCTTCGAAACTATAGGGATGCCCAAAAACCAATGGGAGTCCTCTCTCAGACTCAGAAAGATTCTAAGTATTTAAGAGATCTAAATGGAGTTGCGGCCCCATTGGTGGAAAATCCAAAGGATCCTCTATCAACCTTTCAGATTGCGCTTCCACGATCTCCGCTGCAAACTTCGCTAAGACAAAAGACCCTGAATCCGGCTGTCCGAATAACGAGGTTTGTTGATCAAACATCTTCTCCAACTGCACTTTTGGTCCATCGATGACAATGTAGCCATGACCTCCACAATACCCACCATAGGCGACGCATGCACCCCACCCACACTAGGTGGTAATGGCTGAGGAATTTCCTCTACCATCAAGAGGAAAGCGACGCGACCCATCCAAAGCTTACATTCCTTCGCAAATTTGTTCGACCTCTTCCATTTGAGTGGCATGATTGTCACAACAGCATTCACGCCAGGTAACTGGCCATCGGAAAGAACCTCCACCACACCGCCCAGGTCCTTGAGGGCCTTCCTCGACGAGCTGAGATTTTTGGGCAAGAAAGGCACCCTCGTGACCCTCACCATTACCATTTGAGGGTATACTCTCACATGCTCCCTGTCAGTGAAACGAGGTCTTGGCCACTTTAGCTTCCCCCACAGTCTTCTCGTAGAAGCAATTGATACTTCGAATGTGAAAGACCACATGCATAATGACCAACAAGTTTGCTCATCAAGAGGGGCAACATCCCCACAAAAGTACTCTCTCAAGCGTCCTACGATTTAAATATTGACATCGACTTCCATATTGACACCATGTCCATACGGTATTTCTCGACGAAATTTCATTGAAATTTTGCTAAAATTTCACCATATCAACCAACATTTTTTAAGGAATGACATGAAAAGGTCCCCATATTGCCACATCACTTGATATTTCGTTCCCTATGTGGAACCCGAAATATCGACGAAATTTCACCGATATTTCGTGAAATTTTAAGCCTTGCAAGCGCCCCTTCACTTCTACATCGACTCGAAACCAAGTTCATCTCCCAACAACATGCCAATGAAGTCCTCATTTGCCAGTTTTAAAGAGACCCCGGCACTACAATTCTCCACATCTGCAAAGGAACAATCAATGTAAAAAAATGCTCCCAACGAAACCCAAAGGTTGCTGTGAAGGATTTTTTTCATGCATTTGTCTCGAAATGTGGACGCATCAATGTGCAATTGAATCTCCGATGACCCCAACCGCTACACGCGAAGCACCTAGGCGGGGGAAAAATAATTAGCAATGGTGACCGTGAACCCCATAATAGAAACATTGCGTCCTAAGGGGCATCCTAAGGGGCACATCTGGTGAATGACCTGATGCCAATTCCCGTCAACCTCGTTCTCAGACCTCGACTTCATCCCAACTATACCAACATTCTATCCCCTTTGGTGAAGGAATCCTCCCAGATTGCCTGTACGCCATCGCTCTTTCTCTCTCTTTATCTCACGATCAACCAGCTTCTGTTGCTTTTTCTATTTGCTCTACAATATGCGATACCCATGTCCTACAACCAACATGGAAAGGGGATGTGCAACACATAGACCATATCATGGACAAGCTTGGTATGGGCCCGTGACAATGTGGGCGACGTGGAGTAGCGCTGACAACACACGATGGTTGAGGGATGGGGGGAGGGGCTGGACCGTGGCAGCAAAGGGAGCATTGCGCTAAAGTGCTTGATGTTCTGACTACGATATTTATCTTTCTTCCCCCGATCAAGATGCGGGGATGAAACGATAAATCAAATTTTGTTCGCACTGGATATCTCCGGGAATGACGGGGGGGGGGGGGATGGTTTTGCGATGGGAGGAGGTGACGTGGGCAAGGGAAGGTCAGTGCTATGGTTTATCGTCCACAAGTCCAAGGAAGAAATGGTACTGCTCTAAGGAAGAAATAACAATGTTCTAGAATTAGAAGTTGATCGACCATTGATTAAAATTGTCGATTATAGTATAGCCATTATATAGACGTTGGAATTCAAAACTTGATCGATCATAAAACAAGGATTTTGTCGAGCAGGTGTGATCGATCCATCAATAGAAATTCATTGATTACTCAAGATAAGTTGACCAATTAGAAAATGATCGATTATGCGAGGTTGCTGGTCCGTACTTATTTTGATGATAATAAAACTTGTGCAGATAGACAAAACTGCGCATTTAGCTTGAAGCTAGGTCAAAGCAAGAAAGCTGTTGGACTAAGAAGAAGCTCAAGCCGAGGAGCTCAAGCTTAAGTGAAAAACCTCAAGCTGAGGAGCTCAAGCTTAAGTGAAGAAGATGTTAAGAAGCTCAAAGGAGTTCAAAGCTAAGGAATTTCAACTCAAGCTCAAGGAAGAATATCAAATTCAATAAGAAGACAAAGTCTTTTCGTTTATCGAGTCCTGCATACCTAATTGTCATAGATTGTAAAAGACCTCAAGTATCACACTCCTTGTATATCAAGACCTTTGACCTTGACCTTCGGGTTAACATATCAAGTTTATCGATCTACCTTCCTTTACTAATCAATTAACCCTGATCGACCATTAATCTCGCATGATCGATCATTTCTTGATTGGTTAATTTACATTGATTGATCGATCAACTTTATTGATTAACTGATCATGTACCTGATCGTTCAATCCTTGTTTTATGATCGATCAATTTTTGAACCCCAACGACTATATAATGGCTATATTATGATCTATCAATTTGATCATTTTGATCAATCAATTTCTGATTGTGATCGATCATCTAAATCCACTCGATCGATCATCTAAATATCCTGATCGATCATTTTACATTTCTAAAAAAATCTTGAAGGGGATTTCATTCCTGATTTATTAACGACAATTACTTTTTCAAAGTTATGGTATGGGGACTCCGAAGCTATAAAGTATAAATAGGACCCCATTCCTCATTATACAATTTACAAAGTAAAGAATCATTTCTACTTTTTTCCATTCTTCACTCTATACCCTGCGAGAGAAAATTCTAAGAATTGCCTTATGTTCTGCACCTCAATCTAATAGGCGAGCTATTACGTGATTCATTTTACGAGCTGGCTCATCGCTTTGTAAGGTCATTTTTGTTTTGTCTCATATTCTTCATTGCATATTTATCGTTGATATTGTGTTTGTTATGTTTTACTTAACTATAAGATGGTTGTAAGTTGTCCGTCACAACTTGTTATATAAGGTGGAGTTTATCGTGTAATCAACTTAGATTGTAGTACGGTTGGTTTGTCTGCGCAAGCACCTCATATTAGTGGAAGACCTGTATGGGTCAGGTGAAAGCCCGAGTTAGGAGATTTTGATCGTGGTTTTTACCTACGAGGGTTTCCACGTTAAATACTTGTGTACTTATGCCTGATTGTTTATATTGTGTTTGAAAGTGCTATGTAACGATGCGTTTGTTTTTAAATTATTATGATTGTAGCGATCCGTGTCATACAGTTCGATCCACCAGCACCCATTAGCCAGTTTCTGGGAACCAACATATACTCTCAAACAAAGTTTAAAAAACGGGAGGAAAATTAAGGCGGTTTCCAACAAAAATGAGGTGAGACATAAGCCTTATTTTTACAAAGAGTAATTAAATTACAAAAATATGCACATGATGGTATGTAAATATAAGAAAAACAAGCTTTCATGCCTCTTCAGTCCATTAATTTGTCTGGAAATCTCTCTTTTTGTTGGTTTAGTTATTCTTAAAGATGAGACTTGAATCAAAACTTAATAAATTCAAAAGTAAACTGTCTATTGCCAGCATTATTTTTATGATTCTGCATTATAATATTTTTGAACCGTCGATAGACTTTAATATTGCATTCTAGTTAGCTTTTATTACATGCTAACACTCGTTACTGCTTTTTACATTTTCCCAGATAATTCCATCATAAACAGTGTCATTACTTGCTGACTATTTGTTGGAGAAAGCCCTTTATGGCATCCGTTGTTAAAATTTGAAATGTTTATTCTTTCTTTTATAGGTATGATAAAGGTGCTCACTTTTATCTGCCATCATTTATCATGCGTATTCATGGATCTAGGCAGCAACGTGAGGCTGTTAAGAATGCATCCAGGGAACAAATGCAAACGGTTTATGAGGTCTGACATGTTTTGAATTTTCATTTTTTATTTAGCATCTCTTGTTTTGGTTGTTTCAGTTTTCTTTAGTCGAATAAATATTGAATCTACAGTAAAAAATGCTGAAATATTGCATGAATTATACCTTTGTATTTATTTCTATTTGTTGAGATAATATAACATCCCATACTTGATTCATCATTAGTTCCAACCAGTATCTATCTTAGCTCTTGTAAAACACTCAGTTTCATGTTTAGGATTAATCGAGAAGTGCACTTGTTTTAACGATTACTTTGTTATATCTTACAGGCGTTAGATTCACTTGGCAATACCAAATGGAGGATTAACAAGAGGGTTCTTGGCATTGTTGACAGAATATGGTCTAGTGGAGGTCGCCTTGCTGATTTAGTTGACCGAGAAGATGTAAGACACCTTGCCTCCTCTTTCTCATACAGAAAAACAGAAATCTCGATGGGTTGGTAGGGTCAATTCATTCAGTTTCAAAGTTATTGAGGAGGGATGATACAATGTGGTACCTTATTTGTGAATGATGACTGGTTCTATCGTGGAAAATATGCGACGAATTTATAATCTTACTATTTCAAAATGCTATTCATTTGATGAGGTGGTGTCTATGTCTCTTCAAAATCATTTGTCTATGGTGTTTATCTCTCTTCAAAATCATCCTCTCTTCAAAATCATATGTATCAAAATATGAAAGTAGGGAGGGCCGTGCGAGATCATGAGTTGTTTCTTATATTTCGAGGGCCATAGTAGACTCAAAAACTTTATACTCGTTCACTGAGGATACAAGCAATATTGACAATAGATCGGGTAAGACTTGAATAAGTAGTAGTTGTAGACATTGAAGAAAAAGTTATTTGATTCTTCAGTCCTATGGCTAGATGTTGGTCTTGCATATTTTCAAGAGTTAGTACTTATGTGCTATAATATCATTGAGATTGAAAACCAGTTGATGCCTAGCACATGCATTCATGAGAGAAGTATTCTTATTGATTTGTAAGTGTTTCTTTGATTACAATCTTAAGTTAAATTGCTTTTTATATTCTTTACGCAGGTACCTCTTCCAGAGAAACCAGATACAGAGGATGAAGCAGATATCAAAAGGTGGAGTTGGAAAAGAAAGTTAGCAAAGAAGGAAAATACTGAACGCCATTCTCAACGTTGCGATATAGAGCTTAAACTTGCTGTATAACATATTTTTGTACCAATTCTTTTTTTAAAATGAGTTATTCTTTCGAATTGTATGTGTAAAGTGCCTAATCGACTGTGTTATGGAGCAGGTTGCCAGAAAAAATGAAGGATGAGGAGGGATTTTACTATCCCCATAATATAGACTTCAGGGGTCGTGCATATCCAATGCATCCTTATTTGAATCACCTTGGGTCTGATTTATGCCGGGGGATATTAGAATTTGCCGAGGGACGACGCCTGGGGAAATCTGGCTTGCATTGGTTGAAGATACATTTAGCTAACTTGTATGCTGGAGGAGTGGACAAGTTGTCCTATGATGGCAGAATTGCATTTACAGAGAACCATATTGATGACATATTTGACTCTGCAGACAGACCACTTGAAGGTAAACGGTGGTGGTTAGGTGCTGAAGATCCATTCCAATGCTTGGCAGTTTGTATGAATCTTGCTGAAGCTCTAAGGAGCCCTTCACCAGAAATGACGATCTCCCATCTGCCTATACATCAGGTAGTTTGTCCTTTAGGCAATTCATGGGTTGGAATTTACATAACTTCTTTCATTGCCTATTTTAGGACGGGTCATGTAATGGCCTCCAGCATTATGCAGCACTTGGAAGGGACAAGGTGACATTATTTACGCTGGCTATTGCTTTTATATTTATCTTCATCTTGTGAGTTGCTTGCTACATACTTTTTTGAAAGGATGGCTATATTTTTTATTGCTCAGTTTTCTAAGGTGTACTTGCTATTGTACTTTTTTTCTCGGGCTCTTTTTTTGGATGATGTATGACTGCCATATTATCTTACGCTAAATATGCAAACTCTTGTTCTTGCATTTCAATTGTGAACATGTGGTTGTATAATTTTTAATTAGCTAAGGGAACTTATTTATCCTTATGCATGTTTCACTTAGTACCTACTTAAATGGTCTGGTGATAGTGCAGTATGCCTACCACCCAAAAGACCAGTGTTCAAATCCTCCGTTGTGGAGGTTGCATTAGGTAGTTGACAACCAGAAAAAAATTGTCGAATCTTTCAACATGGATTTGAGCAAGAATCCATGTAACCGACCTACCTATAGTGGGAGAAGGCATCGCCTTTTTTATGCATGTTTCACTTAATTAATGGCAACTTGGTGGTCCCCCCTGCCTGACCTTTTTTACAATGTTTTGTCGGAAAAGTTCTTGAGAATAAGGACATTTTTGATGCTAATGTTTGCATGTACGGAAATGGGCATGCCAATAGATTCCAAAACAGCACTGGAAGACAAAATTCCTAAGTAGCTGGGAAAGTTGAAATACATGAAAATTCTTTGAAATCAAGGTTCAAATGATTGTCTAGTTTCTTCAGTTTCTCTGGCATCCTACTTCAGGATTTCCCACTGATGGATAACCTTTTGAGTTATTCTAGAACATAGCCAAAACCTATTCCAAAAATTTGCAATTTTTGGACCTATATAATTAATCTTCTGTCTAACGAATGGATTGCTCTTAGCATATTGAAGAAAAGAGATTTAAGATCTTTCTTTTTTGAACAACATTCCTCTTTTGAACCACAAATCTTGCATAATATATCATTCTTGTCCTCGGATAACTTTTTTCTTGATACAATAGTAACAATTAGCAAACGACGCAAGGGTGGGAGCAAGAGTTAAACCAGACCGGACCGGCCGGTCAGACCGAGAAGTGGCCCCGCCTCGATCGGTTCGACCGATTTTATGTAATTATTTTTTTAAAAGAAAATAAAAATCGGGTCCGACCGGTGGTCGGAATGGGTTGACTTGGGTGGTTGGATCAGGTTGACTCGGATTGACCCAATTTTGATGATTTAGTATATTTTAAAAAAATAAAGGCTTAAATAATGAAATAATAGGATTTTTATTACTTGTGCCCTTCTTAACTTCTGCAATTTTAGTTATGTCCGTCTCTTTTTGGAGTGTAACTTGTGCCACTATTTTCTTAGAGTAATTTTCTAGAAGCAACTATAAATAAATCATTACAATATTATATTCTTATATAATGTTAGAAAATGTGATTACTTTTGTAGAGTTTTACTCGAAATAGACAATCATGTTATTCTATTGAAAGATTTGACATTTTAAATGATTATTTCATTGAAATATAAATACATATTTACATATATCCGGTTTTATCGGTTCAAAAAACCGGTTCGACCAGTCGTATCAGTAAATTAAGTTCTGTCTGATTTTTTCCGAGTCGATAGGAATGATGATGCCAAGCTGACATCATCACCGGTCTGACCGGTTTGGACCGACGGTCTGACTCGATCGGACCAAACCAAAGATTGACCGATTTAATACCCGGTCCGGTTTTTGAAACCTTGGGTGGGAGTATAAATGGTATACATTTTTCTGAACATATAAATAACGGAACATATTGATTTGTATTCCTTTTTATGTTCATTATTAGTCAAGAGTTGCATGTAAATCAAGGGATGTCTTGATAAGAATTTTCTTAATTTGATGGGATGCCTTGGAGTGGTTGGATATCTCCTATAAAATGGAGAGAACATCTTCGTGTAAAGGCATTGAGTGATATTGAATTAGAAACGTTAAGTTCTCTATCCTGGAAAAATTTACCATATTCTCTTCTCCAAATTTTCAACCTAATTTTCTATCCCATACCCAAACATAATTTCCAAAGAGCAACCGGTGGCTCTCTTTCCTCTCAAATGCCCCTCTTATATCACCTCTCTCTCTTGCTTCCCTTTTCTTCCCTCTTATTTTCTCTCTTATTTTCTCAGTCACCCTCCTTCCCTTCCCTTTATTTTCTTACCCTACTAATTCTCTCTTTTCTTTTCTCGTTCTATTTCCTAATACCCACTTCCCAATTTTCCTCACAACGAAGACACCCTCTCCTCCATGGCCTTAAATATCAGATTTCGATTTTGTTTAGGTAATCTTGAAAGAGAAATTTGGTGGAATTTCGGTGAAATAGCTGTAAATTGAGGAAGTTACTTGAAAACTCATTTTTTAAAATTAAGATATCTAATATTCTTTAACTCAATAAATGAAATAGAAATACAAGTTTTTTTTGCTAATAGTATGATATTAACATGATATGTTACATTAAATTTCCATCAAATTGCTCCAATAGTAACAAAAGTAATATGCAGCTTAGAACCAAAATCATATTTGGAACCAAAATTAAAATCCACTAGTTTCAACTCTTGAACATGAAGAGAATGGTGGCACGTGCAATAATAACATAGAAAAACATAGGCCAACAAAGAGTAGTAGCAAAATGATATCTTATGTAAGAAACTGAAAATCGAAATGATAACTAAGAACTTGTATATAAACGAGATACTTTTTTTTTGAAATAAAAAAAGGAGGAATCATGCTTACGTGCCCACCCCAATATTATTAATAATAAAAAACAAAAACAAAACAAAACATATTACGTACTATAAAAGCCAAGTCTCAAGCAAGCGCTTGTAATGGACGTTAACATTCTCACAGTAGAAACGAAGGTAAGAAAAAAGAACATCATTACGAGCTAGCCAGATGGCCCACAGGGCTGCCACCAAGACAAGGACCTCTCTTCTTTGTCTACTGCAAGCCCCAAAAAAGATGTCCAAAAGGAGTCGAGAGAGCAGTTGCACAGCCACTCTAGCCCCACCTTACCCCAGATAGGCGAGGAAACCGAACAACGGAAACAAGATGGTCCAACGACTCAATGGCATTCCCACACATGGGACAACTATCCGACACCGTAGTAAATATCTTAGCACATCGAGATCCCTAGTCATGATGTGCTTTCTTCGAAATAGCCACATGAAGAAACCAATCCTCTTCGGGAGACCAAGCGACCGGACAAAATTGCAATCCCGGATCATATCACCAGAGAGAGTATGTTGTGGTCTACAAATGGCATCGTAGGTCTTTTGAACAAAAAATGTGATGTCCTTCCACAACCAGTGGCCTACCTGCCTGCCCAAGCAAGTCCAACAAGTGGAGAAATTCCTCCAAGCACTAGTCAGAGGAAGAAGTTATAAACGACAACATCCAATTCCCATTTATCCAACATTCACCAACCCGCGCTTCAGAATTTGCAGCCAATGCAAACAAATGGGGAAAACAACTGCCACCATCCTCCGTCCGATCATCCGTCCAGAAACCAACGGAGATGTAGTCTCCTACCACCGGACTGAAAAACTCATGAAATAGAGGTAGTATCTTCAAGATCCCCTTTCAGAAGGCAGATTGATTGGGTCCCCGCCGTATCAACCCAGGCCCTGCTAAAGAAACATTATAAAGACTTCGAATTAGTTTAAGACATATGCTCTCATCCTTGCCCTAAATTCTGACCACCCACTTAAGCAAAAGGGCCTTATTGAGGGTCTCCAAGCTCTTTATCTCAAGCCCACCATTCTTCTTAGGTAACGTAATGGTTTCCCAATCCAACAAATGCATACCCTACCACTCCTGTTCAGACCCGCTCCAAAGGAATTTATACATCAATCATTCCACACGCCTGCTGACGCCCACTAGGAGGAGGCGGGACGAAAAGATCACCAGAATGGCGGAGAGAACCGCCTTAACCAACACCAGGCGTTCACCACACAACAAGAGAGAAGCTTTCCACCCATCCAACTTCCTCTCCATCTTCTCCACCACTGGAAGCCAATCCGACATCTTGATCCTGCCAGCCGCAAGAGGAAGCCCAAGGTAAAGAATAGGAAGGGAGTCACAGCTCGTGCCCAGCTCCAAATTACAAGCAAGAGCCTCGCTCTCTGACATACCGAATGGAATAATAGCGGACTTACTATGGTTCAGCTCTAGACCAGATATATCCCCAAAGATCTCCAGCGCGAGGGCTATGCCTCCAACCTCTTCTTTACCGCCCTCCACAAACAAGATTGTGTCTTCAGCATACTGGAGCAAGTGGATACATACATCCCCACATTTGTAGCCTGCGACCAAGCCACTACTCTGAAATGGACTGAGATCTCGCGAAATTTCGACGAAATTTCGGTTTCGATGGGTATCGGGTATCGAAACCATACTGTATATCGATTTCTCCTATTTCGGTCGAAATATCGCGAGATATCGCCGATATCTCGGCCCATCTCGATATCTCGCCCGACATTAGGAATCTTTGAATAGAAAAATCAGGCCAATGTCGAAATATATCGAAATATCGGTCGAAAGGTCCCCATTTCGACCGACTTCGGGCAGTGGCTGTTCTCTTCATCTTCCAAGACCTTCATCCTTTGAGGTAAGCCAAATTATGACAAATCTTCTTCAAATTCAATAATTTTTTTAGGGGTTTCACTGTTAGGTTGTTGATATAGCTAGGCATGGTGTTTAATTTGAGAGATTCCCCCAAAATAGGTATAAATTTGGAGTAGAAATTTGGGGCTTTTGTGTTTTTTTGCACAATAGTGCTCGTGAGTTATTATTGGATCCCGAGAGTATAGGAGAACAGAGGAAAGCAGAGTTGGCAGCCCTGGAGGAGTTGAGAGATACAACCTTTTCTAGCAGCCTACAAGATAAGGAAAAAGTGAAAACATGGCACGATTCTCATATCAGCTATAAACAGTTTGAGCCCGACCAGCGCGTATGGTTGTTTGATTCCAGGCTAAAATTATTTCCAGGGAAATTACAGAGTAAGTGGAAAGGTCCATATGTGGTCAGGAAGGTGCATGACAATGGTAGCATTGATATAACCGAGCCGTCATCTTCCTCTACCTTCCGTGTTAACAGTCAGCGCCTGAAGCTATATGTAGATCATGATCCGCCAACCGTTGACGTTGCCCCCATTCTTCTGGTATGAGATGCGCTCTTTGACTCATATCATTTGCATCTCATACATGGTGATCACTTCCATCTTCCGCTGTACAGATCCATCTGTCCATATCAATCTTTCATTTGTTGATATCTTTTCTTCTTTTCTTCTTTTCCACTTCTATATTCTTTTTGTATCAAAAAGTGTCACCCCTTGCAGACAATCTTCTATACTTAGGACGTACTTTGTCCTAAGTATAGGGGGTGTGCACCCCGAGTTTTCATTCATTTCGATCCTCTCCATTGTCTCTTCTTCTTGTCTATACTTAGGGATATCTTACCCTAAGTATAGGGGGAGACAATCTGAGCACGATCTGTTCATTCCCACCCTTGACCCTCCCTACTTTGTGTACAGTCTACTATACTTAGGATTATTTGATCCTAAGTATAGGGGGGACGGTCAACTTCTCATTGATTCATTTATTCATTCTTTAGACTTGTCTATACTTAGTACGAGTTATGTCTTCTCTTTTCTCTCTGATCTATGAGGACATAGCTCAATCTAAGTATAGGGGGTCGTATATACTATGTATACACTTTATCCATAACTCGTACTTTCGTATTTTCTAAACAAAATATGGCTAATAATTCTTTAAAATTCTTTATAATTCGAAAATATCTCCAAAAATTCCAAAAACATTAAGGTAATGGTATCCATTGTCTTTTAATTTTTTATGCCAATTTGACATTGGCTGGAGGTATGCGCCCGCTCCTGATGGAAATAAGGCGAAGCCACAATGCAATTTCTGTGGGAAGAAGTTGGGAGGAGGCGGGATCACAAGGATGAAGCAACATCTTGTTGGCAACAACAAGAATTTTGCCAAGTGCACACGTTGTCCCAAAGATGTGAGGGATAAGGTCAAGGCCATGACCTCAAATTTCAGCGAAATTCAGTCGAATTTCTGTCGAATATCGATATCCAGTCGAAATTCGACCGAAATGACCGAAATGACCGAAATATGGGGGTCCTAGTACAAAAAATGACCGAAATGACCGAAGTTTCGGTCGAAATTCCACCGAAATTCCATCTAAATTCTGTTTTGGTCGGTACCGAAATGGTGACCAAAACCGACATTTAAGGCCTTGGTCAAGGCGAGCTTGGACGGAAAGAAGGAAAAGGAGACGGAGAGAGTAAGAAGGGAAGAACAAATGATGGAGTTCATATTCGAGAAAGAATTCAACGTCATTTCTGATTCAGATGACGATGATTTTGTGTACCCCACCGACATTCAGACTGCATCAGAGAGGAGGGCATACAGAAGGGCTACACAAGAATCATTGAGGAGCGAGTTCGAGAGGAGAGAACTCGGCGGTGCACGGGGCGGCTTCTATGGTGCAGGTGGGAGTGGGAGTGGTTTTGGAGGCGCAACAGTACCACCACCCTCTAAGAAACACAAGGGGAAGGGAATTGAGCCCTTCTTGACGAGGAGCGGATCCATGCAATACAAGGCAAGCAAGGATCCGAGGCAGAAAACAGTGAAGGGAATGTTCACCAATGCACGAGAAAGGGTAGGAAAAGCCATCAGCAAGCTCTTCTTTGGGGAGAGCATTCCTGCCAACATTGCAAGCGGGCCATTCTTGCAGCATGCCGTTGATGAGATCGCTGCAGCGGGAACGGGAGTGAAGGCTCCTACATCCTACGAGATCATGAACAAATATCTTGGGATGGAGAAAGAGGAGATGAATGAGTACATCGCCGAGTTGAGGAGGAGATGGCCAGAGTATGGGGTGACATTGATGTGCGATGGGTGGACGAGCTACACAAGGAAGCAGATCATCAACTTCCTTGTTTACTGCGTTGGGAAGACAATTTTCTTGAAATCTGTTGATGCATCTGAGCATGTGAAGGACCACAGGTACCTTCTGAAGTTGATGAAGGACGTTATAAAGGAGGTTGGGAAAGAGCACATTGTGCAAATTGTGACAGATAACGGCAGCAACTTCAAGAAGGCTGGTGAAACAATTATGAAGTCCAGCAGCTACGGAATTTTCTGGACACCGTGTGCTGCGCATTGCATTGACCTGATCCTTAAAGATTTCAGCAAGAGGAAGCTCGTCTCAAGGGTGGTGGAGAAAGGACGAATGATCACCACATTCATCTACAACCACAGCAAAGTGTTGGCACTAATGAGGCGGATGTGCAATGGGGAGTTGGTGAGGCCTGGCATCACATGCTTTGCAACCAATTTTATAGCGTTGCAAAGCTTCAAGCAACATAAGACGGGTTTGAAAACCATGTGTTGCCAGGTTGAGTGGTTCGAGATACCTGAAGCTCGGACTGAAGGAGGACGGAAGGTGGAGATATTGATCAATGATATCTCCTTTTGGGATGATGTGACTCGGGTCACGAGGATCTTGGATCCAGTGGTATCTGCATTGCGGATCGTGGATGGCGACAAGAAGCCCACCATGGGAGTCATCTACGAGGCAATGCGCTGCATGAGAGAGAAGGTCCGAGAAGCGGTTGGGAAGGGATCAAAAGCATGGTTGGACATCATAGACGAGCGATGGTCTAAGATGCTCTCACATCCTCTTCACAAGGCCGGTATGTATTATGTAAAAAAGGTTTTTTTTTTCAATCATTTAAATTTTTATAGTTGGACATCATAAATGAGCTTGTTCGTGACTTTCTGTGCAGCTTATTACTTCAATCCTAAGTACCACTACAAGAATGGACTTGGTACAAATGGTGACCTTCTCTCAGCCGTACAGATTGTGGTGGAGAAGCTCGTCAAGGACGAGAAGTTACAGATCATGTGCATGAATGAGGTACTAATATCCTCAATTTCTACCTATATTTTGACTTTTGAGTCACAAGATATTTGGGTTGAACCTATTTGTGCGTTGTGCAGGTTAAGTATTACCGAGATGCATTGGGTTCCTTTGGTCGGATTACTGCGGTCAAAAGTCGTGGCAATACTCTTCCTGGTAGGGACGAAGGCAAATAAACCCATTACTTGTGTTGATTTTGTGTACATTTATTTGTACTTATGATTTCTGTCTTTTCCTTTTTTTGCAGCCGAATGGTGGATGTTATACGGGATGGAAGCTCCCAACCTTCGAAGTGTGGCAGTGAAAGTGTTGCCTCAAACCGCATCTGCTGGCGGTTGTGAGAGGAACTGGAGCACGTTCAATTTGATACATTCGAAGAGAAGGAACATGTTGGGAGAAAAGAAGCTCAATGACCTTGTCTTCGTGCATTACAACTTGAGGCTGAAATTGAAGCATGCAACGGAGGGACATGACAAAGATGACTATACAGACCCTATTGACCTTGCATACATTTTCAAGATGCACGATGATGATGCTGATGAGGACGTTCTCCAGAGGTGGATGGATTCCAATGGTGCCCCAGTTCTCGATCAGCCAGGTGGAAGACCGAATGAGAACATCAACCAGCAAATGGGAGCAGACGTTGGTGACTTTTTGGCCAGATCCGGGAGGATTACAGACCCTGTTGGAGGGTTGGAGGGCGAGATTGATGCAGCTGTTGATGAAATTCTCTCCAGTAGCTCCAAATCCAAGTCAAAGTCAAAGGATGACAGTGGAGATGATGATGATGATGATGTTGGTCGTGCTGGACCTTGTGGTGGTGGGGAGTCAAACTCAGGTGGGTCAGGAGGGAGTGGTCGTGGACCACAAGCTACCAGACTTGAGGAAGGCCTACAAGTAGAACGCGAATATATGGAGAGACAACGGAACACACACGGACAATTTGTTCCAAGTCCGAGTCCAGGGCCTACGGATTACGACTACGGTCGAGGTCATCGTCCAACCGACAGCTACATGGAAGATTTGACATCATCTGTAGGTTCTTTGAGCTTCATGGATATTGACAGC
Source organism: Ottelia alismoides (assembly GCA_037367405.1). Classification (NCBI taxonomy): domain Eukaryota; kingdom Viridiplantae; phylum Streptophyta; class Magnoliopsida; order Alismatales; family Hydrocharitaceae; genus Ottelia; species Ottelia alismoides. The sequence goes on along the minus strand of JAZKJV010008301.1, from coordinate 161,413 downwards.
CCATATCGCGGAGGAGCACAAAGTCCTTTAGGCGGATATGGATCGTCGCACGATGAGAGATCATTTGGCGTCTTCTCGGAATACTTTCAAGCTCCTCCTCCAGGACCTCCTCCTCCTCCTCCTCAGTACGCGCCTCCAGCATATTCATATGGTTACAGTGGATATGGGGGATACAATAGCGGAGACAACTACCAAAGTAGCCAACCTGAGCAGAGCCAGGGCAGTTTCTGTGGGGGTGACAGCTACGGTTTCTTCCCTGAGTACTACACGGCAGTTCCTCCTCCTCCGCAGAGATCTTCTCCTACCCCGTCGTCGTCGTCCCGAGGATCTCAGGGCAGTAGTTCGCAGCAGCCTCGTCGTGCCACTCGTGATACCGGATCCAGTGCTGCTTATCCTCGACTCGGGATGCTCATAGGCATCGATGACCATCAATACAGGAAGTATGTCATGGATTACAAGGCCATGTACTCGTACATGACATGGGAGAACTACTGCGAGTTCATAGAATCTGCGATGCGCTATGAGAGACAGGGGGTCATTCAGATCCACCACGAAACTCCTGGTTCTGAACAAAACATGTCACCAGGGCAGGTACTATATTTTAATCTTTACTCTTTTATTGCATTTATCAGAAATATGCATGTTCTTAATAATTTTAACTTGTGCTAAGTTGTATTGTATTTGTAAGACTAGACTATTACTCTTTTTTATTATGTATTAACAATGTTACAAACATGGTTTCAACTTTTATATATTAACTGTCTTATGAGATTTCGGTCGAGATAGGTTGTATAGAGGGGTGGAGATCCTCAATTGCAATGATATGGATAAAATATGGGTCATTTCGACCCCATATCGATCGAGACATGTTGCTTGGGTTCCAACAATATGTCCACTGATATGACCGATATGGCCGATATGACCGATATGTCTATATATAGGGTATAGATGACCAATATGTGTGAAATAAATGTGTATTTGTATGTTATTTACTGTTCTAATATCTTGGAATATCGAAATTTTCAATAAAATTGGAAAAAATCGGGTTTTTTTAGCCTTTTCCGACGTTTCCACCGAAATCGTCGAAATTTCTCGAAATTTCGGCGAAATTTTGGTCTTGGACCTTACCGAAACGAGATCGAAATCGAAATTTCGAACCTTGGAACCCGTTCAACCATGCACACAAGAACATCAACTATTAGAACAAAGAGCAAAGGTGTAAGAGGGCATCCTTGTCTGACCTCTCTATATGGTTGAAAGAAACCTCCTTCAGGACGACCGTTAACCAGCACCGATAACAACGTCGTGGTGACGCAACATTTCATCCAAGATATCCAGATGTCTGGGAACCCCTCCTGCATAGAGCCACCCACAAAAATCGCCAATCCTAGGTGTCATAGGCCTTAACAAAGTCAACTTTCCAGAGCATAGCCTGCTTGCCATTACGTTTCCAGTCATAGATAATCTCTGAGGCCACCACCAAACTATATGCAATTTAACGCCCATGGGTGAAAGCCGATGTGAGCGAGAAGACATTATGGTCAAGAACTCTATTTAGACGAACCACAAACACCTTCGCAATTATGAGGTAGATGTCATTAGAGAGAGCAATGGGTCTTACTATTCATTCCGCTCTGTCGCCTCCAACCTCGAAAGTAGAAAGATCAAATCCCTATTAAGCCTTTCGAATCTCGCATTGCACTGATAAAACTCCTCCATAACTTCTAGAACCTCACCCCCATCAATTCCCACAACCCTCTATAGAAGAATACCGGGAAGCCGTCCGAGCTCGGTGCCCCATTCGCTTTCAAACTCCAATCGCCACCTTAATCTTTTCCAATGTAATTGGCAAAATCAGGTTAGTCGCGTGCATCTCTGAGAGGTGACACGCCCCAAGGGCACTCCACCTCCAAGGCTTGGAAGCCGCCCTCCTTGAGAATTCATGAAAATGGTCCGCAATCGCGCTCCCTAGCTCTCCTCCCCCCTCAATTCCGTTGCCATCAACAATCATAGAACAGAACAAGTTAATCTGACGCCTACCACTAACGAATATGTGGAAAAAAGCCGTGTTCGCATCACCCTCCTTCAACCAGGAAAGCCGTGATCTCTGCATCCACTCCGCCACCTGCTTTCGATCTTCTTCCAAATTCGTTCTCTGGGCGATAGCCCTTTGTTGCCCCAGCTCCACGGCGTCCAACAATATGTCATCCTCAACCTTATCAAGTCTCTGGACCTCATGATTCGCAGATACCTTTCGAGCCTTTCTAGATTCTCCGATCTCCTTATACATGCATAATCTCCGACGTAAAGACTTAAACTTCTCCAAGAATCTCAATGCTATCGAGCCAGACACCTCGAGAGATGTTCAATGGGAGCACACCAAATCTCTGAAAGAATCCTCTAAAAACCAAGAACACTCAAATCTGAAGAAATCCCTCCCCACAGAATGACTGTTCGATTCCCATATCAGGGGCGAATGGTCCTACCGAGTGCGGGGCCTAGAAGAGGCGAAGGAGAGAGCGCACCCAGAAGCTCCGCCGAGGCCAGAAAGCGATCAATACGAGACCGGGATCCCAAGTTCCGTCGGGTAGATTTTGTGTCTATATCATCGAAGACCTCAAGCTCCAGTTCATCAATAACATCAGCAAAATCAGCAGACCCCGGATCCTACCATCCCTGCAAGCCAGGACGATCTGAAGAGAGGAGAGTGACGTTGAAATCCTCGTCCATAAGCCACACACAGCATAGAAAAGCACTTCTCCTGCACGCAAATCCGCCCACAGTTCCTTCTGCAGAGCCGATGAACATGGGCCATACACACAAGAGAAAGCAACTAGAGATGAGGTAGTGGAACACTCCAAAAGCAACGCAAGGACATGAGAACCCTTCACCTCCGCCCTGAATTGAAACAAGGATTCCTTCCATGCCACACACAAGCCTCCCGAGCTCCCAGAGGCATCAACTGTTCTGAAGTTACACATAGAGTTCACGCCAAAAGACTTCCATACACCTACACTGCATGAATCAAGCTTTGTTTCTTAGAGAAAAATGACATCACATTCCCACCCCACGATTCTCGCGCCCAACGCCTTTCTCTTTTTTCGGTCTCCCAGACCTCTAACATTCCTAGAGAGAATCTTCATTTAGGAACGGTTGGTGCACCCATCGTGCTTACTGCACTAGCGAGGGAGGCCACTTGAGCCTTGTGCTTAGACACGAACGGTGCCTTCCCACGCGAGGCCTTCTGCTTATGCCTTCACCTATACCTCTTTGAGACTCCCCGCTCAACACCAGTGCTTGATGAACAATCTTCAACCACCTGCGTAGCTTTCGACCTCAAACTCCCAGCGGCATCAACCAAAGCAGGACCTTCAACACCATTGCCCACGAGGAAGGAGCCCAAAAATGAGCGGGATCTGCCCAAAAGCAGAGAATCGACAACTTCACAGGAGCCTGCCGATCCACGGGCATCGCCTGGCGGATCTGTGAAAGGGTCGCGCCCGGATCCGCCTCAATTTGGATCCATATCAGACTCGCAAGCATCAAGTAAGAGGACCTGAGATCGGACACATGGGGTCCGACAAAGAGGGAGCGCAGGCGGGTTACAACTCCTGTCCGATTGACCTGACCCGAAAGAAAGGAGACACCATCGGGGAAATCCAAAAGCGTAGTATCAAACAACCCGACGCTCCTCGATAAATCAACGCCCATTGCATTTCCCAAAGCTTGCGGTGCAGGAGGAGGAAACTTACATGCCTCGCCCGAGATGTCGCCTCAAAATCCAGACCATCCAACTTCTCCTCAAGATGACACATCATCTATACAGTTCCGCTCGCCGTCGGAGGTCCCTTCTTCGAGACCTGCAGCGACGACAGTGACAAGAAATGAACGGCAATCGGGAAAACATCATGGCCCACCCTCAACATCACCACCAGTGCGGGCATTACCATCTCAAACCGATACTCAAAGAGGACTATGGTGGCGTCGGGATAAGCTCTCAGAGTGCAATAATCAGACATGACCTTCAGCACCACACTAACCTCTCTGAGGGCTGGGCCAAGATCCTCCACAATTCAGGAGAGAAAGGGGACACCCCTCAACTACACAACCCTCTTGACGAAGGATATTTCTCCACCATATGCAAAACACGGAAACCTCTACACGACATCACCTCCGCCCATCGGGTTCATAAGGCACATCGCCTGAGCCTGTGACAGACCTCGAACGCAACACTTCATATTCCCCAACGACACATCTCCCTCGAACTCCCTTCCAAACAACAATAAGATCCAAACCTAGATCGAGGAGATGGGTCAACTTTGAAAAATCCTTTGTAAGAAATTGAAGATCGAAATGACAACTTAGAACTTGTATTTAAACAAAATACTTTCAACTTAGAACAATAATTAATTTTAGAAATAAAATAAGACAAACACAAATATTTGTAATATGTATTTCTAATAGATGCATTATGTAGCTTGTGATAGTAAAATATATGCTATATAAGACTTAAACAATTCAATTAACAACAAGAAACTGTATAACATTTACAAACACAATCTATATCCAACTGATAGTAGGCACGCATTTACGGTCGCAAGACTTGGAAGGTTGTTAACAACCTAGTGTGCAGCCGCACACACTCCTTGTAGTAGAGAGAAGTCGTAAGAAAGCAAGGCCTTTAATTCTGTATTTCAGTTTCATTTTGCCACGTTTAGAAAGAGAAATTCAGGAGAATTTCAGTAAAATCTCAGGAAATCTTGGAAATGACTTTAAACTTGATTTTCCCCAAAACCAAGGTTTTTAATATTTCTAAGTTGATAAAATAGAAATGCATGCTTATTTGTAAAATGGAAATGACTTGGAAGGTTGTTAACAACCTAGCACTCGTGCAACCGCACACACTCCTTGTAGTAGAAAGAAGTCGTAAGAAAGCAAGGCCTTAAATTCATGATTTTTTAAAATAATTATTAAAAAAATCGAAATTAATTAAATAGGCACGTATAAAAAAAATTAAAAAAATGTGTATCGGTCGGCACCTCAAGTGTCGATTTGGGGCGCCCCTCCGTAGAGAATGTCCGGGCTCTAGACTCACTGATGTCTGGAAAAGTCCCGCTGATGTGACTTTTCGGGTAGAACTGAGAGAATTGAAGGACACGACGAAGTTGAGGACAAAGAAATAGTTCAGAAAAGCGCTGAAGAGAACAGAGCACAAAGGAAGGGAACTCTGAGATTATCCCCCCTCCTTCAGGGAGACCCTACCTCTAACTGCAATCTACTGACTTGGTTGAGAGTGCATTTTCCTATTCATCATGGGAAGCCAGAGGTGGGCTTTCGCAAATTGATGACGGAAGGGCAGATTTGATGAGGTTCTCGGAATAAAGAGGGCAGATTTTCCGGCCCGCCTTCGGGGCCTCTGCGCTCCGCCTCAGGAAGAAAATGCGTGTGTGAAGCTTAAATGATGGAACTTATATATTAGAGCAGCTTTCGATGAAAGCTTTCTGACAGAGGCCCCAAATCGGCACCTCAGGTGCTGATCTAGAGATGGGCATTTTTCACAATGATCCCATTTAACATTTTAAATCTTATTTGATACTATACAATATTATAAATTATTATTAATTTTCTTAGATATGAATGAGGACATTTGAGGAATTTTTTAAATAATTTAAAAAAACAAAATAAATTTAATAGGCTTTCAATATTTTCCTTCATCGCAATTTTTTCGATCTATAGCTAGGAGCTTCGTGCTCTCATCTTTGGAGGTGGAAAGATGGTTTACTGTTTCTTCTGCACCTCATCTCGCTTCTCCTCGTTAACGTTACTGTAAAATGTGACATATATCTCTATTTTTAACAGTGTTGCAGAAGACAGTATTCGGTATTCAATCGGAGGGGTCACTGAATAGAGAATAATCGGTATTCGGGCGACTATTCGGAATTATTCGGTTTTGTATTTTTTAATATAAAAATTATTTATAATACATATATTCTTATATTTTTATACATATGTGGTCATTATTTAACATGAATCCAAGATAAAAGTACCAATCAATATAATAGACATATAGAATTGGACATTTGTGACGATACCGTGGTAAAATGTAGCCCATAAAAATTGAAAATAAAAAAAGTAAAAATATGAAGAGTCAAACTCCAGTCGGCCTCATAGTCGGACCAATCGGCCGAATAGTCGGCCGACTATTCGGTCGGACCGACTATTGCCCGACTGGAGGTCTGTTCAGTCGGGTACCCCACCGCACCTCATAGTCGGACCGACTATTCGGGATAGTCGGCCGACTATTGCAACACTGATTTTTAATTATATTCTTCATTATTGAGATATACTTAGAATATTTACAATTGACATATCAGGAATATTATAGTAAATATAAAGAAATTGAGAGTGTACTCAACATTATTTACCATCGACATATGTCAACTCAACAACGTACAACTTGACATCAATTAACTTAAAAAAATTGCAAGTATTTTATTAAAATCATAATAGAACAAAGACGTGTTTACAAATAATAAGAATTTTTTTTACAATAACTTAAAGTTTCTATATCCTTAGAAATCCCTTCAGACCTCCTCCTCCACCTCCTGCACCTCCTCTTTTGTTGTTTCCTTTCCCTCCATCTCCCATTTTTTTGTGACTCTCCTCATGTGTTGTCTTCTTCTTCTGCTTGACCATTTGTTCCGAATGTGTTGGAATGTGCCCTAGAGGATGCGGTCTAGCTGGCGACTTCCGTGGAGGTTCGATTGTTTGGGATTCCTGGTTTCTTCAAGTCCGTACACTTGTTGAATGGCGAGACAGCTCTGATGGAGGAGGCTCAGTGATCCTTACTTCGGGAGAAGGTCTTCGACGCAGCTCCGGACGTTATTGTGTTATTGTCGTGGATATACCAAACAACTGTCTATCGAAATCAGTTGCTTCCATTTGCCGAACACTATCAAATATTTGCGACTGCAAATCTCCTTAACTATATTGAGTAGACGGTATGAGCTGAGAGGGTCCAGAGTCAAATTGACTCGAAGGTCCAACAAGCGATGATCCTACAAGGTTGAGTCATTTTTATTGTTTTAAGTATCACAAAATTTAAACATAACGTATTGAAATGAGTTCTTCTATTCCATAAGATATTTATACCTGAACCTCTAAATCCTGCTTCATCGATTTGAGACCCTGCAAAGCCATACTCGATATAACTCATACTTGAAAGATGTTAATTACATTATATGTCACATAAATTAAACAATAAGTACGAGAAGGATACAATGTAATAAATTAACTATAATAACCTGTAGATACGAATCCTGGTTGAATTAGTGGAACTTCCTGCCCGCTATATCCCTGACTCGAAGGACTAGCAAATGATGATCCTGTAAATTGTGATTGACTGAAAGCTTCTCCATATCCTGCAAGAATGGGATATTCATCTTTTAGGAAATGTTACAGAAGATAAAAATTAGTTATTGCATTTAGTCATTTTATTACTTGAAGCTCCAAATCCGGTTTGTTCATATTGAGATGCGAGTCCTTGATGACCTGATGGATATCCTTGTCCGCTATATCCCGCAGACATCATTTCTGAGGTTCCAAATATTGACTCCTCCATTGTCCGACCTTGCGAAAATGCTTGCTCACCTTGTTCTGCTATATTTTATGAAGAATTATATTTATATGTCTAAAAATCGATATATAAATATGAGTTTACTATACATAAACAATTAACTAAACCTGAACTCCCAAATATCGGCGGTGGTTGCGATCCCTCCCCATCATATTCCGTGTAATCCCTTCCTGTACGATTTACAACATATAATTTTATAAATTCACTCGTCTAAGAGACAAACAAAATAGTTTACATTTGTAAGAAAGAAATTACAAAAATTGATGCTCCCGAAGTATGATGCTCCTGTGATGGCCTGAACTGTTGCTGCTAATATTGATGGAAGGGATACATCAAGGAGAACATGTTGAGTGTTTCATCGAACATGTTAATTTTATCTTCGACCGTTGTCCTCATGTTGGAAGGTAAGTTCGTTAATCGTCTAAGTTTTTCCATACTGTTTCTTCCTTGTACAATCGTATCTACCTATTCCATTTCCGAATATAATAAGTATAATTTAATAAAATATAAGAAGAATAAGTAGACTTTTTAAACATACCAGACGTCTTTCCATTGGTTCGTGTGGTCGGTAAGCTATTGCAGGAGGAGGAATATGTGTTTGGATCCATTTTCTTGTTATATTCCAATACCATTGCATGTAAATATCGATATTGGAATCTAGATGCTCATGAACAACTGCGGCTTCCCTGTCATCACAACGATCTATGTATTGTCGATGTATAGTAGATCAGTTTAGGATGTTAGCACTTCGGGTTTTGTTACGTCGAGATACAACATTTATCCTCTCAATGGAAGCATGAATATGTTGTCGCATCCCAAATTGACGCATAACGCGATCAGGTACGTGCATTACTACGAGATCGTAACAAATAAGTGGAACTCGATTCATCCAAACAGCCTCGCCACTTCTGCAGATAGGATGTAGTTGTGATATTTCCACATCAACGTACGGTGTCCAAATCATCTATATTTTATTATAAAAAATTAGATACAATAGTTTACAATAATTTAAAAATAAATGTTAGGATTAACGTTTTTTTTACCTGATGAGGTTCTTGTGTATCAAGCTCGATAGAATGCTAGTGTTGCCGTATGCACGTTCTCTTTAAAACTGTGCACTCCTATCCACTTCAATGCTAATGTACCTCCGTTGATCTGAGCACCAACACGTACTATTGGTCGTCCAATATGTACATGCTCCCATGTCCAAACCTGTGTTTGAAAATATTAGAAGACATAAATAGACAAAAAACTATTGATAACACGAGACATACAGAGTACTCTACATACCTGTAAAATTGAGAAGAAGCCGTATATCCTAGACGTGCCAATCTTTGCACCCCTATCGAGTCCTGAATACATATGCGCCAAAGCAGCAACAACCCAAGTAAGTTGAGCACATTCTTCCAGTTCACGTAAATATAATAGGTATCTAAAAAAATTGATTAAACATTATTTTTAAGAATACAATAACAAATAAAAATGGTGCTTTGAATCATTAGCGCATACCTTAGAGGCACCATATCTCCGCTGCTGTCTGCAAGAACACTACTTCCTATATGATAAAAAATCAGTGCTCTAACCAAACGGGTCGCTTGTTGTTCGTCTTTAATACCCTACATCGGATGTTCTGTGCTGAAGAAGACGTCGCGTATCCAAGGTAGCTTTACTTTTTTACTCTTTATCCGAATAGGTACTACTCCTAACAAACTCAGGCACACTGCATCCCATCTACCTGTAGGAGAATCCGGCCCAGTAACAGGTAGACCATCAACTCTCAATCCACTAATCAATCCCATATTCTGTAGAGTAATGGTGGCCTCCCCTAAGCGTAGGTGAAATGCGTGTGTCTCAGATCTCCATCTTTCTAGTAAACTGGTCAGTAATGGGGAATCCATTTGGACTCTTCTCATGTTCACCACACATGAGAAACCCGGCGCTTATAACAATTGTTCTACTACGGTACTCTTCTTGTCAGAAATGGTGTTTAGTAACTCATTATGCTATACAAATCGAATCTGTAGAATATTTTGAATAAAAAATAAGTAACAGTATTACCAAACAGTAAATTTTGAAAATTATGAAATTACTTACCGAGCTAGTAGGTTGTGATGATCGATGGCCATTCCGCATATATAATACTGAGGTATCTACGGTCCAGGAACTCTATCCATCTGTGCCATCTACATTAATAACTGTAAACATGAAAAAACGAACTATCAATTTAAAATGGAAATGAAATATAAACTATGCAATTAAAATGTCCTTACATATCCATGTGTTCTTATCTTCTGCGTGGACAATTTAATCTATTATGTCATGGTTGCTTGTAAATTTTACATAATTTGGTCATACGTACATTTCGTCCATTTCATTTCTAATTCTTCCCTGTACAGTTCTTCCAACATTTCTCTTCCCGATTTTTGGAGGTAACATAACAGTGGCATCTTCTTCTCCCCAATAACGTCTATCTGGTATGGGATGAAAGAAGAAGTTGTACGCCTGACGGTAGTAATCGCTGGAGAAGTACTACAAATATAGATCATAGTTATCTACGTGTGTACGCGTATGTGAAGCTGCGGCTATAACATGTGGACATACAAAGTGTTTCATCTGTATAAACCCGCTCATGCATTCACTTTCTCGGCCATTTAAATTGACTTCATATGCAAATCCGTCACGATCGCATACTTGAAACCGAGTTAATGAAAATCTTTCGACGTGGCATGCTCTTGCTTTCCTGGTTTGTTTCTCTAACAATTTTTCATATTTCTTAGTCAAATATGTGATCATTCCCTCTGACTCCTCACGACGATTATTGAAATAACCATTTATTCTAAGGAAGACTGTTAGAATCAGAGAAATAATTGGTAAACTACGTGCTCCTCTAAAGGCACCGTTAAAACTTTCAGATAAATTGGTTGTCATGTGTTCATAACGGTGTCCATTATCTAAACTTAATGCCCAATAACTCCGATCTCCATTGTCCTGAGATACGATCCGCTCGAAAGCACTTCTGTCTAGAATGAAAATTTCTCGCATCATACTGTTGAACTTGTTCTGACATGGTTCTCGTCCAGCAGCATAGAATTTGTTTTGAACTATACGATTTTTATGTCCAGCTCTCTGCATGTTTGCATGCATATGTCTGAGACAATGACAATGCGTGAATCCCTCTTCCGGTGGAAATAAACCACGTACAACATCCTTTAGACTAGGAAATCGATCACTGATGAAACATATGTCCCGACGATCAATAATTTGTTTTAGCATCTCCACGCTGAAATATTCTCGTTCTTTTCAGCAATGGCAAATGCCAGCGGAAATGGCGTCTATTGCTGTGGTTATGTACATGTGACCGGCGTATCTCTCATATAAATGTGTTCCGTCGATACTTAAAACAGGTCGGCAAAATCTGAATGCTCTACGACACGCTCCAAATGGCACAAACACTCTCTGAAAATGTATAGTACTCTCGTTTAGGCCTTCCAGTGTCTTGAACCATGTATATGTTCCGGGTTATGTCATTCTAAAGCACGAATGAATCTCCGAATATCACGATATGACTCAACCTCATTCCCATAAACCATATCCATTGCACGACGCCTATCATTACAAGCTGTCATGTAGTTGATTTCAGTCTTCAACTCTTCCTTTATTTTATACATTATTGCTCCCGGAGTCATACTAACTTTTGCTTTAAAGGATGATAAAATATACTGCGCTAAAAAAACAGAAGTGCATTGGCAATGTTTCACTAAAAGGATAGGATTTCTGCATGTATGCTTCCCCCTATATCCTGAAACGCACCAATCTCCTCGTGATTTCTTCTCTGATGCATGCAAACGCGATCCACAATGATCATAAATACAAACAACAGTCAAAATCTGCTTGTTTGATGTCTTGGGTTTGTATTGCATATGATTTTCCATGCTCCATTTCTGTAAGTCATATTGTAGATCCCTTTTCGACTTATAACTCCTACCTAACCAATAACTTAGTCCGGAATCATCGGTGGGTTCTGATTGTCTCTCTACAAATACTACATCTTCCGCTTCTGCAATTTCATTATCAAACACGTGAGGTAACTCCTCCATCGGTTCTTCTTCAGCATCATCATTATTAGCAGAATATGAGTTCCCTATTTCCTCGTTACCTACGGCTAAAACTAGCGAACCATATCCAAAATCATGACAACTATTACCACCTATGTTTTCTTCTAATGTTTGAGAATCATTTTCTGACTCGTCATTTTCGGACTCCTCATTTTCTTATTCGGATATTTCTGTCACTAATTCATCTTCCACATTTACTTGTGAGGACTCTTCGATATCCTCAAATATGGTCTCATTTGTTGGCCTGATTAATTTACATCTTTGCCAGTTTATTTAAAAAACTAGAACATTATTCCGTAATTTAAATGTGATTAATTTTACCTCGACAACGACATATTTTCCGTATCAAAGGGAGTATCTTCTACGAAAAGACGAATAAATCTCATACCGATGATTGAACTCAACATTGCTAATGTGGATTCATCATCGTGAATTGGTACTGCAAAGAAAGTTGATCCCTCATACAAACACTTACACATTAATGTAAGTATATACTGGTCGAGCGGGAGATCAGTGGCTTCAGATACTCGAGCCAGTAAACCAATGTATGTTAATTGGCATGGTAATATAACCATCCTTTTCTTGCCCCCAATATATTCTACGTGGTCATCAGAGACATGAATCGATCCTCCCCAATATAATAAGACATGAGCGGTGTTGGAAGCCATCTATACGAATAAAATACATGATTTAATTAGTTTATTTAAATGTAACAATCATGAGCATTTCACTCGGATGTTATCTCTAATAATCGATTATTTAAATGATATACTAATCACTCAGAGATGGAATCCAAAAGTCCGGTCTTGGGGAGCCAGCGCTGTATAGAGACCCTCCCGGCGCTTGATTCCAAATCTAAATGAGAAGTAATTTTAACATGATTATGTGTACTTTTAAATCTAAATGAATGCAATGATAATAAGGTGTTTAACCTTAGTGTAATTGACATTAAAAAATTTCATATTACATTTACATTTTTTTTCAACATTTGTAGGGTACTTCATACAAAGTTTATAACACAAATGATTTCCATTCAAATATAAACAAGAATTAATTTAAATATATAATTTAGTTAAGTATCAATTTTGCACATCTAATTACTGATTAAAACCACGAAAATTTTAATACAAGTAAAATTACGTGAAAGACGCGTGTCTTCGACAAGAAATGTTATTGTTATAAAATATGAAGAATGCGGAAGCGGAACGATAAACAGAGCATAAACAAGAAAGATAAATATGGAACACCGTGATTTTACGTGGAATCCTACTCCGTGAGGAGCATGATGAAACACGGGAGAAGCCTTCAAAGGGGCATATGCTTCATTGCTTTTTCTCAATGAGTACAGGAGGTCTGGGGCTCCTTATATAGCCTCTCCAGAGCCTCCAAGTCCCACCACTGGACAATATGGGACTAAACACTGGATGGGGGTAAATGAATCTTCTCCAAGATCCATTTACCCTGCTACACCTCATGACGCATACAACCAAGTACTCCAACACTCCCCCTCAAGCTGGAGCATGCAATGCTCAGCTTGGATAAACAGAAAGAAACTCAACTCAACGCTACAGGACACTACGGACAATATCAACCCAACGCGCGCATTGCTGCAGTCTAGGATGTTGCTTCTCATGCCGTGCAGGTGAGGAGGACGAAGAGGCTGGAGTGTGAGTCTTCTGAATCTCCTCTTCGGAGAGCATGTGCTGTGAACTGCGCCTGTCAGAGTCACTGCAACTGAAAATGAGTCTCCTCGTAGGAGTACTCTAGCCCGCCACAATAATGTGGACAACTGCTCCATCTCTGAAAGGGACGAATTGAATAAGGCCGTGGCTGTGCAATCCTCGTCGGATTCCACGGTCGCTGGAGAATGGAGTCCGAAATAAGTCTCCTCGTCAGAGAACTGGGTCTCTCCCATCTGGCTCAGAGAATGGTGCACTGCTCTGGTGTACCTATATACTACATGAAAACCCTTGCCAACCTAGTATAGGGAATGATCCTCTACTCTGGAGTCCCTATGGCTCACATGAAAACTCTGGCCGAAAATAAGAAAAGGATGGGGACCTCTGAAATGATGGCATACATGTTCTCATCTGAAAATGACCGCAAACTCGTGCGTGTCTGAAATTGGAGTCTCTCTTTGGAGAACTCGAAAAATGGGCCTCAACATGTAGTGCCTCGATCTTGGACTCTGAGTAATCTGTCGAGTCTGAATAACTGCGCATCACACCTGTGGACTCGGAATCTGAACGTCGAGTCTGAGTCTTGCGCATGAAAAATCTTCATCTGAAAAGCTGTAGAATCTGAAAGCTGACTTGGTCTGTAATCTGGAAGAAGACCTGTGACTCTACATATATACTCCCCCTTTCTCCCATACTTGTCGGAAAACATGGATGACAGTTATCGACCAAGTTGGGAGAAGACAAGATAATGGGGGAAAAGCATGAATAATTCTCGAAAAATTCCTTGCGGTTTTTCATCATTTTTTTAAGCCGTCACATTTTTTTTAAAAATATATTTTTTAAGCCGTTGACATTTTTTTGGGCTTTTCATCTTTTTTTTTTCAATTTGCGTACGGCTTTTGAGATGTACGCGCCTTTTCTTTTCTTTTTCTCTCTTTTTTTTAACAAAGTCCTCGTTTTTTTTTCAACGATGCCCCTCTCCTTTCCTTTTTTTTAATACACGAGGCCCTCCCCTTTTTTTTTCAACTCGCCTCGGTCGCCCGAGAGAGCCCTTCAACTTTTTTTTAACGTAAACCTTCTCTCATCATGTTGGGCCTTCCACTTTTTTTTAAACATGGACCCATCACAGGGTTTACTATAGCCGACAATTTTTTTAAATGAGAATTGGCCCCCACATGCGTACCCCTAATTAGGGTTCCCTATAGGGACCCCTTTTTACGCGCACGCCGCCCTCGACATGGGGCTCTGCTTCTTGAGATGGAAGTGGAAGCATGACTCGCTGCCATGGATCTTGCGCCGCTGGGGTTGCCGCAGGAGGAAGATGGCTCGGGGAGGCGCCGTGGGGTGCGACGCACGAAGGTTGGGCTGCACCGAGGCCGCCGCCAGGAGATGACACGGGACTGGGGCTTCAATGCACGGGGCGTTGCCTGTAGCCAAGGCGGAATCTCGCCGCCTGTGTGGGGGCGCCGCCAGGAGCAAATGGAGCAGGAGATACGCGCGCGGGGGAGCGGGAGTTTCGCCTGATCCTGGGAGATCGCTTGCTGCCGCGCGATGGAGGACGGGAGGTGCTCTGGGAGCGAGAGCGCGTGGTGCTTTGGCCCTGCAAGGAGCTGTTAGGTCTCGCGGAGGAGGAGAACAGGAGCGAGGAGGGTATGCCGCGCCGCCATGTGCGACTGGAGGATGAAGGCATGCCGCCTTCTCTGAGTGGCCTGCGCGCCTTCCTTGAAGTCGTGCGTGGGAAGGATGCGAGATACTGGAGGAGCGGCGAGGAGGGCTCGCCAGGGAGTCACGCGAGGCCGCCTTGAGATACACGTAGGGCACACAGTGGGGCTGAAGATGTGTGATTTGCGTGCTGAAGATGCAGCCGCACCCGATGAGGCTTGTTCGAGGAAGCATAAATGCACGTGACTTGGGAGCCCGAAGAAGGAGGCCTCTGCTTGGGCATCACGCGACTTGAGAAATCGATCAGCCCCCGTGATGAAGCACACAAGGAGGTTGGACTGCACCGTTGGAGTATCGCCCATGGATTGGGACGTCTGCGGCTGAAGATGAAAAGAGATTAGGATTCCAGATTGGAACCCTAGATCTTGAACTCGATAGAAAGAAAACTCGGAACAATCTTCACGAACAGAAATCTCAAGAACTTTTCTCTTGTATCACTAACAATGATTTTCAAGAATAAAAATCGAATCTCGGGAGGAAAAAAACGAAGAACATAATGAAGATTTCCCAGAATCTACCTGATACCATGTTATAAAATATGAAGAATGCGGAAGTGGAACGATAAACAGAGCATAAACAAGAAAGATAAATATGGAACACCTTTTACGTGGAATCCTACTCCGTGAGGAGCGGGATGAAACCACGGGAGAAGCCCTCAAAGGGGCATATGCTTCATTGCTTTTTCTCAATGAGTACAAGAGGTCTGGGGCTCCTTATATAGCCTCTCCAGAGCCTCCAAGTCCCACCACTGGACAATGTGGGACTAAACACTAGATGGGGGTAAATGGATCTTCTCCAGGATCCATTTACCCTGCTACACCTCATGACGCATAGAACCAAGTACTCCAACAGTTATTCAATAAGAAAAGAATATAATCCGATATCCGAAGGTATATGTCGCCTTCACTGATAAAAACCTGCAAAGAAAATACAAAAATATGTCTACAAAAAAAATCTTATTCTTACTTGAATAAGATTAGCGGATTGAGAGAAGAAATCACGCTTCAGAATGCCGAATGAGTGATTTAAGAGAGGAGTAAGGGAAGAAGATGAAGAAGGCGAGGGGATGAAAGTGTGAGGAGAAGGGAATGGGGGGGGGGTTATATAAGAATGGGGGGAGGAGGGGACCGTTGGCAATTTTCCAACGACCCTCTCCCAAATCGGCACCTCAGGTGCCGATTTGGGCAGAGCGCTCCAAATCGGCACTTGAGGTGCCGATCTATACCCAATTTTTTAATTTTTTTATCCGTGCCTATTTAATTAATTTCGGTTTTTTTTATAATTATTTAAAAAATCCCCCTTAAATTCTTTATTTCAGTTTCGTTTTGCCACGTTCGGAAAGAAATTTTTGGAGAATTTCGGTAAAATCTTAGGAAATCTTGGAAATGACTTTAAACTTGATTTTCTCCAAAACTAAGGTTTTTAATATTCCTAAGTTGATAAATATAAAATAGAAATGCACACTTATTTGTAAAATGGAATTGTAAATATAAGGTTTAAAGTAGTATTATCATCATAATCATCACATATGCTGATATGTAAAGGCTAGAGCAACATATTGCTTAGAGAAAGAACTATATGCTAATTTAGGAAGCAAAAGCCATGATAATCACCTTTTCAATAAGAATGAGGTGACGCACATAATAACTACTAATCAAAACATAGAATGAGGTGACACACGTAATAACTACTAATCAAAGTATATATATGTCAAAGTAAAGAAAGAACAAAAACATATAAAGCTCTCCAGTTAAAACTTGAATTTAACTCTTATATCTTGTCTCTAACCATTTTGGTTTTTAGATTTAGATCTAAAATTTAGAAACTAACTAAAGAAATTTCTTCAAACAATGTGAAATACTCTAACAACTTAGCCCATCAACGAATAAATAAGTGAAAATTCATTAATATATGCAAATCTCGATGAAAGCGAAGACTGGATTCCCTTATTTTTGTTGTTTCGTTGATTCTACATGTACTTTTGATGAAATTTCGTTTTTATTTCACCGATATTTCATTGAAATGCTGGAAAAAAGATATAAGGCAACGTTTCGATTTCGGTGACCTAGAGAAATAGAAATTTCAAAGAAATTCAGAGGAATTTCATTGAAATTTAAGGCCATGCTCCCCTCTTCCTTCGTCCTCACTACCCCCACTCCCCTCGCGCATGGCCCTAGTGCTTCCACCAGGTCGCCACCCCTCCAACCTCGCTGCCACCACTCTTCCCCTCGACTTTGTCACACGGTATGATCTGCCCCTCCCTTTGAATGTTATTATCTTCTCCATCCACAAGGTATTTGCACCTCGTCGTTCCCTTCCTTTGCTGCCGTCTCGACGCTTTGACCTAACATTGCCACCACCTTTGCTCAAAGGTCCCATTGCCACCACTGCAACTCTTGTCGCCACCAACGTCACCATTCTTATCCAGGTAATAACTTGCCACCTTCCTTGGTAATAACCTGCCACCTTCACAAGTTGTCAAAATCTCGAACTGTCGCATCATGTCATGTACTGAATTAATACTTAAACTTGGTTTGGAAACTGTCAATAAACCAAGTTGTGTGAAACCTCAACTCGTGTTTTTTTAGACAGGTAAAAGAAACTCAATGCTTGGGCTTACTGCTTCATTTCATTAGCCATTACCTAACGAAGTTGTCTCACATTTTAAAATTACGATTGACTCATTGGTTCCTCAAATTTTCTTGAAAATTGTTTAAGTCGTTTGTAACGCTGCATTGGAGATTATGTTTCATTTTAGTCTAGTGGTTTAAAGTCACATCTTTTAGCATTATCGGTTTGCATCAAGTGGTATTAGGACAAATCGTTGTGGCCCTTTATGCGTATTCACACTTTCCACTCATTTTTGTTCATTTGATTTTAGAATTTAGTTGCATTTAAAGAAATTACAATTTTTTTGTGCCTCACATAATTTTGCTATATAAAAAAGATCACCAAGTCACATGAATAGGATGGATGAGACCATTGATGTTTTGAGAGGTGACATGGTTACCTTTTGAGGATCCAGTTTGTCCTCGAATAGTCAAACTCGTTGACATTGTTAACTCTACTACTCTTCTTTATCCCGTTCCTAATCTAATAATGTGATTTACGATTCTGAACAAACCTTTTTTGGGGATCAACTTAAAGATGAGAATGAGAATCCACCTTGATGCAACATAATATCAGGAATTAAGGTTAAGTTAGGGTTTGTCGATTTTCATTCAATTGTACTCCCTTGTGTTTTATTTATTTATATTAAATTACTTAATATAATAAATATATCTAAAAATATGCTTAATTAAAGTTGTGTCTTTTGAGGACTTTAGGATTTCATATGATCACATTCATTTCTTTTGTAATCCTGTCCTCTCTCTGTATAAAGAGGCTAATGGGTAAATTAAAAGGAACATATTTGAGTTTTTTTAAAAATTGGAATTTCTTCTACCTATCCCCCTTTCTTCTCTCTCTTCCTCGCGCATCTCCGCATCTTCCCCAAATCTTCGCATTTAGGATGAATTATATTTCTATTTACTTCCCTTCAACGATTTTCTCGCTCTTTCCGAGGAGTCGAAGGCCCTAAATGTCGGTTTCGAAATTGAATTTCGATGGAATTTCGACTGGAATTTCGGTCATTTCGGTCATTTTTTGTACTAGGACCCCCATGTTTCGGTCATTTCGGTCGAATTTCGATTTCGACTAGATATTGGTATTCGATAAAAATTTGATCGAATTTCGCTGAAATTTGAGGCCAGTATATGGCGTCAACTTTCGACCTTGCTCCAATCTAGAATGAACAGACAACCCGGGCCTGTGAGGACCGTGGGAAGCAGTAGAGAGAGGTGAGCGATAGGATAGCGAAGGAGGCCCGAGATCAATTTGGTGCTTTTATATACTAGTTGGAAGGAGCGACCACAATGGATAGCTCCGATATAAATAAATAACGAAGCCATTACTTAGTCAAGTCTGATTTCATCTACGAATCCTGGAGACTTTCCAAGATTCGAGGTCAGGTAGTTCTCAGGAGACCCTACCATCACTTCATACCCTGGGATAAAAGATTAGGGAGGAGTTTAGAGGCATAGTGGCTCTGGCTCTATAGTCTAGTTCTAGCAGAGTGAGGAAGTCAGGGACGAGGTTGTTCTGCATCAATTGGTTTTAGAGCATAGCATGAAAATTGTTCCTATGGTTTGAAGCACTTTGAATGAAAATATTTGAATCTATTTTTTTGTGTGCATGCTTTGAAGGATTAATGATCGTTTTTTTGAAGTAAAACAAAAGAACTGATTGGAAGATTTTCATTCAAAGTAATGTTAAGTGTATGTGAAAACTGAAGAATCATTTTTAAATGTGCAAAAGATTTGTTCTGATATACTCAGTAGTTTGAATTACTGCGAGTTCCCAATTTCATTCAATCTTTAAGCCATCATAATTTCGTTTTGTTTAATTTCGAAGAACCACCATTGATATTCTTAGATGTACAAGAAGATGCCATCCAAGCTATTTCAAAATCCTCCCTACCTTTCCTATGACCCTTATTGATGCCATGTCATCAGTCGTGGGTATGACGTCATCAACACTCATGTTGACATCATCACCTAATTGAGGCATTTTGAAATTCTATTACTCACATGCCTTTCCTTCTTGAAGAACACTACTAGTCTTTGCACGGACCACCTCCATCAATGACCCTTCCCCTCCTTATCCAGTTCCATCACCATACCCCTGCATCACCTAACCACCATTGTTTCGTCAAAATCGCATGATCACCATCTCTCTGAACCACCACCCATCATTCCAGTACCGCTCATTTGTAGATCACTGAACCCTCGCCTTTGTTAAGGCTAGTGTGCCCCTGAACCTTGTCTAGCCCTCTTCCAACAACATTGTGGGATCTCCCCCTTTATAAACCAATGGTTGCCGCCTCTGGTTTCGGTTAACCTCCCAGTAGATCCTTTGTGCTCAAATTCAAGGTTGATGCCCCAACTTCAGGATGATGGAAGCCTCCTTGCATGATCCGTAGTTGATTATCATCGCCACTTCCTTGCGAGGAACCAAACCTTAATACGATTGGGATTATAAACAAGCAACTGTGGGAGGATATGGGAGGATTCAGTAGGATCATATAATGCCTTCCACTCCACGATTCAAAAGTGGTGGAATTTCTTTTAAGAAACCACTTGATCCAAAATCTTCGTATGAAAAGGTTAAAGTTGGAGTAAGAATAAAAGAGAGAATATTCCATTGAAGGAGTACAAAATGTGCAACAAAGCCCCCACATTCAAAAAATTACAAAAGAAGTGATGTGAGATGGAAAAAATGTGTCCAACAAACAAAAAGAACGTATGTGAGATGGAAAATGCATCCATATATTTAGGCATACCATATATGACACAATCATAAAAGTCAAACATCGTAATTACACCTTGTTCTGGCTAACGAGTGTGCATTTCCGTCTTATTTATTGAGTTAAGAACAACGGGGACCTTAATTTCCAAACAAATCAACCCTTTCCACGATCTCCTGGGATATTCACGAATCCCTCAAAATTTCCCTGTACAGGCCTTCGACGAAATGAACTTGAAATATGACACTCGTGGCCATGATACTAGATGCTCCAGTGGACATGTGAAACATCTGAAAGTCCTCTCAATGGGGGACTATCATCCGCTAGTGAATGATGCTATGTTACATGGTAACATGGACAAATCTTTTTTTGAGCAAACGAAGGGATGGTCTCTCTAATTGGGACCAACCGTCGTAAAGTATATATATGTAAATAAAACCGTAAGAGTTACAGACAACTACATGACCCAAGCTTTACATAATGCTCGACTATGCTCGATCACATTCACGGAGTAAAAGGTATTCCCCCCCCCCCCCAAATTACATCATTTCTAGCACACCAAATCACCCACATAAGTGCAAAATAAAAATTGAGTTTTCATGTCCCGTACCATAATCCAACCTCAACTCCCTCCGGAAATATGAGCTGTTCTGTCCAATGGGCCAATTTAATCCTACCTCACCCCATACTCTAGCCGAACATGCACATGAAAAGAATAGGTGATCCATATCTTCCACCACCTCTCTAGACCTGTCACATGTGCGGTCCTCCACCCCCAACGTCCGCTTCCATCGCTCCTTTGTGAAATTTCTGCTTTGTCGAAGTAACCATAGAAAAATCTTGATACGAATTGGGATCTTGAATTTCCAAATCATACACATGTCAGTGGTCATTTGTTCCTCCTTCCCCTCACCCACGTCCGCCAAATGCCGATATGCTTTCTTGACTGAAAACCTGGCATCCCCATGCGAAATGGTCTCTTCCTTCCCCATGCCCCTCATAACCCGCAAGCTCAGAGTGCATCTCCATGAAGTCGTTGAACCTTTGTTTCGAAAGTTCCGAAGCAAAAGTTGGGGCCCAAGATCTCTGTTCGAAAACCTGACGAACCGACGCCTCCTTGTCCACTGCCAATTGTAGCAACTTTGAGAATCTCTCCCCCAATGTACCGCTCCCTGTCCAGTTGTCTCGCCAGAAAAGAAAGCCATCCCCGTTCCCAAGGGCTGGCCTCAAATCAGATGTTAGCTCTGGAATCACCTGTACAATGCCACTCCATAACGAGAACGGAAGTCGGCCAATTTCAATTTCCAGACACGCAGTTCTTCAATGCTGTGGCAAGTGGAAGTAGGCGAGAGAACTACATCCATTCGGTCGAGGTTGGGGGCCAGATCTTTGAGGGTGATGGTCATGTGGGGACGGTGCTCTGGGTACATTTCCAAGATTTTGGGAGAAGGAGACCTCGAGCGAGTTGGGGATGGCAAGGGAAGGGAGTGATTTATCTAACTGACGAGGAGGCGAACTTGTTGTTGGAGGCTTTCTCGGAGGAGACTAGGAGGGTGCTCTTCCAGCTGAACGCGTAGGGGGCACCGAGAGTTCTGGGATGTGGTGAAAGGAGATGTCATGGAGGTGTTATCAGAATTCAGGAAAGGTAATCAGGGGTTCGAGAGGCTCAACAAGGCGTTGCTTGTACTACTGTCGAAGAAGGAGGTTCCTACCAAGGCGGAAGACTTCAGGCCGATCGCGCAATCTAACGCCATCTACCTCATCATCTCCAAGATCCTTGCGAACTAGTTGAGGAAAGTGTTGCACCGAATCATTTCGCCAGAGCATATGACTTTTATCCCTGGAAGGCAGATGTCGGACATATTGGTAATGGCTATTGAGATGGTAACTCGCAAAAGAAACGAAGATAAAGGGGTGCTTTGGAAGATCGACTTCTCTAAGGCGCACGACTGCTTGGATTGACTGTTCTTATGTGCTTCACTAGAAAGGAGGGGGTTCCCGAATTTGTAGATTACATTTAGCAAGCGCTGTATAACTACGACCTTTTGCGGTACTGGTGAACGGAAGACCGAAAGGGGGTTTCTTCCAATCTTAGCAGAGGATTAGGCAGGGTGTCCTTTGGCACCGCTATTGTTCGTCATTGTGGTTGACGCTCTGACGGTTATGATGAGGCCGGCATGGGCCGGGGGGTGGTGCTTGGGCTACAAAAGGGAAGACATATCGGTTCAGTTGCTGCAATACACGGACGACACGATGATGTTCTTAGGGGCTTACCGTTGGTGGCTGGGAGGCACAAGACGTGGGACTGTAAGGGGATGTTGGAGATTGAGGGAAAGTTGGCAGGGTGGAAGGCGGGGACTATGTCTGGGGGAGGGAAATTGATTCTCCTTAAGCATGTCCGTTGGCAATTCCCGTATTTTTTTGTTCTACAAGGTCACTGCTGTGGGGGTGCGAAGAAAGATGGAGGCGTTGATAAGGAGGTTCTTTTGGTCGGATGGGAGGCAACACAAGAAGGGTATTCACTTGGTGGACTGGAGGAGTGTTACTAAGTCAAAAGGAAACGACGTCCTGGGGGTTTTATGGCTGAAGGAGATGAATAAGGTATTCATGGCAAAATGGGTGGTTAGAATTTGGGGCAATTCGGAGGACTTGGTATGCAGATTGATGAGGAACAACAACAACATCAACGAAGCCTTTTCTCACAATTAAGTAGGGTCGGCTACATGGATTCTTCGCCTCCATTCAGATCTATCTTGGGCCAATCCCGGGCTTATATCCACAAAACTAAGATCCCTTCGTATGGTCTCTTTCCAACACTTCTTGGGCCGTCCTCGCCCTCTCTTAGCCGACTCAACATCCCAACACTCGCATCTCCTAACTGGTGCATCAGTTGATCTTCTTTGCAAATGTCCAAACCATCTCAAGCGGTTTTCTCGCATCTTATCCTCGATCGAAGCTATGCCAACTTTCTTTCTGATTGCATCATTTGGAATCCGATCTTTACGTGTGTGTCCACACATCCACCCTAGTATTTTCATTTCTGCTACATTCATTATCTGCACATGTCTATGGTTCACTGGCCAACATTCAGATCCATAAAGCATAGCAGGTCTCACGACTGCTTTGTAAAACTTTCCTTTAATCTTTAAAGGAATTTTCTTATCATAGAGAATAGCAGAGGCTCCTCTCCACTTTAGCCAGCCTGCATTTATTTTATTCGTAACATCTTCATCAATTTCCCCATCATGTTGTAGAATAGATCCCAGAAATCTAAAGGAATCTCTCTTCTGAATGTTATCGTCACCAATCTTCACCTCGATTCCTTCACCATTGCTTCCATCAAAGGTGCACTCCATATATTCCGTCTTAGCCCTACTTATACGAAATCCTTTAGTCTCCAACTCATGTCTCCAGACCTCAAGCTTCTCATTTACTCCATCTCTAGTCTCGTCAATTAACACACTATCATCAGCGAATAACATACACCAAGGTAACTCATCCTGGATGTGACTGGTCAATTCGTCCATAATCAAAGTAAAAAGAAACGGACTGAAAGCAGAACCTTGATGTAAACCAAAGTTGATGTCAAAATATCCAGTCTTCCCAGGCGGGGTCCTTACACAAGATAAAGCCCTATCATACATGTCCTTTATGAGGTTAATATATAGGACAAGTATTTGTCTCTTCTCCAACACTCCACAATATCTCTCGTGAGGCAGAATCATAAGCCTTCTCCAAATCAATAAAGATCATGTGGAGGTTCTTCCTTTTAGATTGATGAGGAAACATGGACAAATTTTTTGGGTGGTTTAGTTGTGGGAACATCGTGAAGGTCAGGAAGAAAAAGTGGCTTATGTTGAGAATGTTGTATCATGCTTCTTTTTAACACTCATTTGGTTTAATTGTAACCCTTTTGGTTTTTTGAAGTAATCTATGGATGCATACCTACCTTAGGTGATGGTGTTTATTACTCAGTTATTTCCCGTTTTCCTCCATATGAAATTGAATTTAATGCTATCTTTGTTACATTGCTGTTGATCAAAATTTTGCAACCTATGATTTGATTTTTCGTTGAACATTTTATTTACTACTTTTTCCACGAGTTTGTTGGAGTTTATTATCGATCAGTAATATAATTTACCTATTCAATTGCTTGCGAACATAATTGAATCTTATTTGGCCGCATTTTTGTGTGGAGATTTGTGATATTATGATATTTTGATGTTCGAATTATTTAATTGTAATTCAAGGAAACCTATTTGAGAACTTGTTATTTATTTCAAAGTTTAGATACACCGAGGCTCACCCTTTTGACCTGATGCAATAGTTCAGCCACTACGTGTCTCACACATTTTAATTTTTTCACTTGATATCATATATCTTACCGTGATCATTTGCTTACAAACTATGGTTCACTATGTAAAGTTGTTGCATCTGTGATGTTATTTCTGTGTCCAAATAAAGTAATTTTGCATGCACTCTTTTCCGTTGTAAATCTATTTTGGCTTTTGTTGGCATTACCGTGGCCTCAAATTTCAGAGAAATTCGGTCGAATTTCTGTCGAATATCGATATCCAGTCGAAATCAAAATTCGACCGAAATGACCGAAATATGGGGGTCTTAGTACAAAAAATGACCGAAATGATCGAAATTCCGCCGAAATTCTATTTTGGTTGATACCGAAATGGTGACCTAAACCAACATTTAGGGCCTTGGCATTACCATCTAACTTTTCAATAAAGAGTTGTATTTCTTAATTTCAAGATATTCTAAATGAACCTTTTTGCTATTTTAGTTGGTGTGTATGATGTTTCATATATTTCTTAAAATGCCCTATATCATACCATATGCTATTTTAGAATCTTACCTTGTTAATTTGCTCTACAGTTGGGTGCTTCTGTAGTTAACTTAGTTGTTGGAGAAAAGCCTTCTGACGTGTACTCCGGAATTGCTGAAAGGTACTCAATTTCATGATTCCACAGGCTGGTCCTGTCTCATTTTGGAAGTATAGAAGTAGCAAAACTAGCTTGTGGTGGATACTGCTATCTAATTAAGCTGATTAATGCATGGAACTAATTACTGAGAAACTCACCTTGGCTTCATTAAGTAACGATGGAGATATAATTAGTGTTGGGCATCGGCTCAGAGCATTGGCAGTAGCTCATAGTGTATTCTTTTATTTTTAATTAATCTGGAATTTAAGCTTCGAAGTGGGTTAATGTTGAAATCTTTCTGGTTAAATTGAATTACATTTTAATCCATGCTGCATATTTACATTTCTAAATTAAAAAGTATTACTGTCGCAGATGATTACATCCTTCTTCTGATGAATATTATATAATGCATTTGTTTGTGTAAATGAGTAACATGTTATGCAACATTGAACCTTCGAGCTCACTAACCTCCTTGGCACCTGTGATGCTCAAGAGAGCAGATGCTTATATGTACTACTACTATTGGACTGTCCGGCAGTGATTATGTTTGAAGAAAATGCACAAACTGCAGTGTAGTGGTGCTCAAAGAAGGTATGCAGATGGGTGGTCCTTGAAGAAGGCAAGTCCAATGGAATCATGAAGCCTACTGACCACAGCCAGGAGATAAGCATGAGCTTGTGGCAGACGGTACGATGGTAGTTGTCACTAAAACTGGTGGAGGTCTTTTAAGAAGGGTCACTGAGCATCGGGCAAGAACAATCAACTCGTTGCGGTGATGAACAGCAATATGTGATCAACTGTGTCAAGGGAGTTAGAATTGTCACATAGTCCAGCGATGGCGATTGTTGAGGGAAGGACACAAAGCATAGGCCGAAAGTGGAAAGATTGAAGTGTGAGGGGTGGGGCTCGGTTTTCTTATATTATGTGGAGATGGATGATCAAGAGGGATACTTTCATTGGTCTCATGCACCGCCTTTGATTGGTACAAGGAAAGAAGGCAATAGATTTCAAGGGGTGGGGGAGGATATGCCGTGTCTAGGCCCAATAAGGGTCCATGGCTATCGTGGCTTGGCTAAACAGTAGTTCCTACGTGAGGTCACTTAACCATAGCTGTAGAATTTGAGAACAAGACTTCCTTTCTAGTTTAAAAAATGCGAATTCTCTGGGCAGAATTTATTCCTTCTTTCCTCTGGAACCTTTTATTGCTGATATATGCTGCGAAAGTCTATTGTTCCTGCTGTGCAAGACTATTACGAATTAAAAAATGTCAACATAAATGCAATTAGTAATAACATAAAACTTACACCTTGAAAATATAAAATGATTTGAACTTAATTTTCCTATCTTCAGTGCTGAGCTGCTCAAATCAAACGTGTCCCAGATATTGGCATTAAAGCCTACATAGCTTGTCTTTACCTGCCTTCACAGCTTTTCTTTCGTCATTCTCGGAACCCCATACACCGAACACCAACCTTTCTCTGCTGTTTGAGCGAAGCCGAATTTAGTTGCTAGACCAAAAGGACCCCCTTCCAGTCTTCCTGCATGCATGTGGTGTATACTATTCTCTTTTATATCTTTGTACAAAAAATGTTTTTAACATCTAACTTATTAATAAGCCAATCTTTATCCACTTCAAGGGAAAGAATAACATGAAGGGTTTCTGGATTAAGTAATACCATATGGCTATGTCTACCATTCTATACATATATGTATATGTATATATATGTGTATGTCTATGTATATTTGCTTCGGATCAATTGATGTTATTATTAGGCAAGTATTTGAGGGTCAAAATTCATTTACGATTATCCGCTGTCATTGAAAGTGTGAGACGCTGAGGTGGTCCAAAATGCGTGAGGGACGAGGCACCCGCTTGAGAAAAACATGACACTATAATTATATATATGCACATGTGATGCATTTGGTGCGAAAGTGACACTAAGATCTAAGGCGATAACCACAACCACCAACTCCAACTCATGCGTGGGATAGTTATGCTTATGGTTCTTCAATTAACATAATGCCTATGTCACAATCCACCTTCACCGCATCAACACATTGCACAATCTTCCCTTGGATGCATTTATGTACAATGCAAAGTCCAAAGTACTAGAAGGGAGTATAACTAACAAGTAGTGTGGATGTTATTCAAAACTTATAATGAGTTATTCGAGTTATGCATACCTTCATTTGCGGAGTATAACTGACTAGTAGTGTGGATGTTATTCAAAACTTATAATGAGTTATTCGAGTTATGCGCACCTCCATTTTTACTACACAATAAATACATTTTTTGAAGGCTAGAGAGTAGACTATGATCTTTTATTAGAGTACAAGGACGATAAAATCTTGAGTTAATAAGTTATATTCTTTAAAAAGATATTGAAACAACATGTAATTAGTTCAAGTAGTTGAGGCAATGCTCCACCCTTCGTGCATCACTGGCTCACCAGTTTGATGCCTCAAAGGATTTGGGCGAGGCTATGCTTCGAGGCACTTTTTTGTCGAAGCTGCCTCAAGATGTTTTTTTAAACAATGGTAAGATCTTTCTTAGATCACTCGTTAGTTACAAGGACAAGCGAAGGCAGAACGACTATGCTAGGCTATGTCGATGGTCAAGATCTTAATTTTTTTATATCCATGTCGTTTCATCAGTATAAAAAAGGACCTCCCTAGGGCATGCCTTTGACATGCCGACAAAACACTAAATTCATGTCAAACTTAAATAAAATCAGTTATTCAAAATAAAAAAGTTTCTACTAGTTCCTAAATGTATATCATCTTACATTTGGTGGTTTAAGAGAAGTCGCTATTTAATATATAAACTTTTATATATTAAACATACATGTCACAAATTATTACATTTTTTAACAAGAAATGGCTAGTAATAAAAATAGAAGGTTGCATAACGAAAGTAAGAAGATACCTAATATTCAATTAAAATTTGAAGTCAAATATAAGAAAAGCAAGGAAGAACCTATAGCTACCACAAACAACTCTCCTTATAAAGGTGCATCATGGCATCATCTCGTGACACTCCAAGTCTTGGGTATGTCGATAATGTTTGACATGCGAGCCCACGACGAGCCATTATGCAATAAATGTTATTGCGAATATCATTCCCTGATCTGAAATGAAGGATAACTAATTTGTATAATAGGCCCCTCTGTACAATTATGGTTATGTACCATGGCCATCTTGATAATTATACAGCTGTTGATTCATTGATTGGATCATAGAGGCTGGTGCTTCGATAAATATCTAAATAATTAGATAGAGGACTCATCAAGCACCATCAAATGATTGTTAAGTGATGATCTCCAGCCCGAGTAGGAGATCGCAATCCTTTCTCATTTGGCTGATATCTGATCGACCTCTTGATGCAGGTCATCTGCATGGGAATAGTGATTCAGAGGTGTCAGATTAGTTGAGTCAAAGGGTTGACTTAACGAGATTGAGATAACCAAAGTTCTATGTTAAATACTATCATGATATAGGCACACATCCTCTGACCGGAGACAGATGTATTGCTATATGTCCGAGTATGTACATTTGGCAGACCAATATGTTGATGACCTAACCAAGGTCTATACGCCAACGAGCTGGTGTGCATGTAAGGGCATATGAGTAATACGATCTCTCAAAGGGATCATACAGGTTCGCATGTGAATCGGGAGACACGAGCTCACTCATGAGGTATTGGGATCAATCAAATTCCATGCATGGTCGTCGTGCTTTGAAAGCATGACAAGAATTTGAAGGTATGATATATGCTTTGAGAAAGCATATCGATACCGATCCCCAATGACCAAGATTGAGAAACTTGGTGATCAAACCCCGAAGATGACAGCGTAAAATTGTTGATCTATGTCTTCAGGTTGATCATAGGTCTTCCAGTATGCAGGATGTACATGTGTTAGGAATACCTGAGGGTGATTTGATCATAAACGATTGTATAACCATGACGCTTCCATTCCGAGGGAGTGATGAAACAGGTTTGGATTTTAGTGATTCCTCTCAGTAGAGAAGTGACCTGATCTTTATCCATGTATTGGACATTGGTCTGAATGAGATTCGGATGCAATGAGAAGATTAGGTCTACGACCTTGATTTAATCAAGCATATGTGGGAGGTCCATGAAATTTGGATTTGAGATGTGATCTTAATATCCAAGTCACTATACATGGAACAATACAATCGTCCTGTCCTTATCTCCAAGTATCTGCGGAGAAAGCGCATTATTCTTGAAAGGGTTCAAGAATAATTCCATAGTTAAATTATATCTAAACATTGAGAGAATGATTATTAAATGTGATTTAATTATCTTGATGCATGTGGATAAGAATAATGTGGATAACAATATCCGGTTATTCATAATATATTATAAATGTGATTTATAATGCATTAGAGAGAGCTTATTATGATTTATATTTGTTAATTAATTATTGATGTGAATTGGATTCACATTGTGTAATTAATTGAAAATGTAAATTATTATTTGTTTTGGATTGTGAATGTAATTCACAAATTTCCAATGGTAAGATTGCAATATTCTCAAAATAATTATGAATTATTTTTGTAGAATAAATCACAACAAAAGTTGTTGGAAAATATGAGAGATGTTCATGGAGATATGCAATCTCATGTGATTGCATGAGATTGCCTCCACCAAGGATAATGGTGGACGGCTACCAAGTCCTACAAGGAAATTGGTAGCCGTCCTACCTATTCCATGGGGATGCAATCTCCATGCTAATCTCTCTCCATATTTGGTTGATTTGATTTAGGATTAAATTGTATTGTATTTGATTTGTCAAATATATTTAATCTAAATTGAATTATTAGTTGTTGGCTTTTACCAACAAGTAACAACAATCTTTACCATTGGATTAAACATAAATCAATCTCATCCATTGATTTTATGTGTCCCATAGATTGTGATCCATGGATCCCAAAACCCTATAAATAGAGAGGCATACCATGGTTTCATCACATAATTTTTTTTAAAATTCCGCTGCATAGAACAACTAGTTCGTCTAGTCGTTCTTCATCGTATTCGATACGATGTTCATGCTTCCGTGATGCGCTTGAGGATTATACCATATCCTTCAGATAATAGTGGCATGCCCCTAATATCACCCATATTAGTCAATATTCTAGACTATCTTAGAAGATGCCGCTAATTTCGCCTATATCCTTGAAGAAACCTATGTATTGCTTGATATGCCATATGTATTTGGGATGTGGGCACACCACATGTATTGATGCCGATAAAATTATGGAAATGTCATGTGTTGATGCCTTATGCTGTGACATCTGAAACCATGTCGATGGTAGTCATATTAGGAGATGGCATGCATGGGATTCAAGATGTGAAACAGATGCTTCTTAACCACTTAGTGATTAAGGAAATGGGACTATTGAGATGCTTCCTTGAACTGGAGTTAGTTTGTAGTTGGAGAGGTCTATTTATATTTCAGAGGAAATATGCATAGGAAGTATGCTATTGATCTTTTGCTGTAGGTTGGCATGTTGGGTGCCAAATCGATTAAATCCTATGGCTTGTGATGATTAGGACACATTAATGGATGTGCTGCGGTTCGTCGGTTTGAGGGCTTCTTTATCTTACTATTACCATACTCGACATCTCCCTAGCAGTTGGAAAACTTAGCTATTTAAAGAGCATGCTTATATGTGTCAACCCAATAGGATGCTATCGTGATGGTTTTGAGGTATATGACAATAATACATGCCGACTATGTAAGATACCTTGTAGATGGAAAGTCCATCATTGATTTCTGCACCTATCTTTGGGGACCAAATTTAACACCCGGAGAAAGTAGAAACAAGTTGTGGTATCTCGGTCAAGTGTAGAGAGCAAATACGGAGCAATGACCTACACAACACTGTAGATGCAATGTATGGAAGCAATGCTTATTTATGTTCATGTTCCACCAAACAAAATAATGGAACTGAGATGCGGCAACACGATTATCATGCACATTGAAAACAACCTTGTATTCCTTGAGTAAACTAAACAATTTTTTTGGAGCCAAGAAAGGGGGGAAACACTCTATGGTGCCCACCCCTAATTTAATAGAATAGACTCAGAAAAGTTACAAGAAGACTTCCAATAGTCAAGACTCAAGAAGAGTCTTCGAATGAAAGATTACATTATTGCAGTAAAATATTGTAAGGAAAATAGAGTATTATTTCTGGCCAACCAAATAGGACATAGAGTTGTGAAAGGACGTACGAGATCCTCTCTAGAGCATTGTTTAGCATGATACATCGAGTCCCAAAAAGATTCCATATTATCTAAACTCAGCCAATCTATGTCCAACTCCAACCAGATAGTGAATGTCTTCTCATAGTGATAGAAGAGATGTTAAATCGTCTCAACATGTGTTTTGCAAAGGAGGCATCTATTGGAGATATATGGAAAAAGGCTTGTACAACGATCCCTCGTCATAACTCATAATTCACCTTCTTCGAAGGAACCACATGAATAAACTGATTCTCTTTGGCATCTTTAGATCCCAAACAAAATTGTAGTCATGAAGCATGTTGTCTTTCCTTGATTGTGGGGATCTACAGATAGCTTTATAAGATCGGTTAATTGAGAAGGAGTTGCTCTTTCAGTCCCAATGATCTCGACCCTCAGTAGGTCTGTCAACCTGCCGAATTGATTCTAGGTGGATAAGGAATGTCTCCATACGTTGATCAGAGAAGTTTGTCAGGAACGATAACATCTAGTTGCCATTTTAACCAGCACTCGAAAACTCGTACTTCGCGAGCGACAACTATAGCAAAGAGGAGGGGGATCTGGAGGAGAAGGTTCCCAAACCCAATCAATTATCGACGAAAGCAAAAGATTTGCTATCACCCACCATTGGATGAAAGAGCTCCTGAAAGCGAGGTATCACTGAGTTGGTATCCTTCTAGAAAGCCGAGGGGTGAAACTGTGGATGTTGAGTAATATTGTCCCTGACCCCAATGTTATAGATGCTCTAATGAGACGACAACACAAGTCTTCACTTCTCCCCCAAATACTAGATACCCATTTTAAAAGAAGAGCCTCCCTCACTTATTGGTAAAGTAACTGTCACCTAATCTACAAGATGTACTCCTGGCCCCTCTTGACCTAATTTGCCTCATAGGAACCTACACATAATCATCTCTATCTTACGCATGATACCAATAGGAAGAAGATGAGGCGACATAAAGAACAACGAGATAGATGAGAGAACGACTTTATGAGGACCAACGGTCCACCACGCGATGGAAAAACCACTTTTCAATATGAGAGTTTCTTCTCCATCTTTCCCATGATAGACAACCAATCAGGCATCTTAAGTCTACCTGTCGTTAGTGGAATATAAGATAACGGATAGGGAGAAAAGCGTGCTTCGTGCCTAACCCATCACAACAAACCTGCGCCTCAAGATCTGAAAGTCCAAAAGGTATAGCTGTAGATTTCCCATGATTCAGAATAAATCTGGATAACTCCCCAAAAATTTTCACACCTTCGTTGCCATTTCTTTGCTTCCTCTGCACCACCTTCGATAAAAAGATATTGTCTTCTGGATATAGCAACATAGGAATATATATATACCCCCGGTAGAATATTTGGCCATGAGCGCATTATGTTATACATTCTCAACCATGCATGTTAAGACATCTGCTGTAATGATGAAGAGCATCGAGGCAGGGCACACCCTTGTCTCACCCCCTGTTGCGATTGAAAGAACCTTCTTCCAGGTCTACCGTTGACTAGCACTGTAAGAAGCTGTTGTGACGCAATGCTTCATCCATGAATTCCAGGTGTTTGGGGTCTGAGAATCCCCTCTT
This sequence comes from Ottelia alismoides, assembly GCA_037367405.1. Taxonomy (NCBI): domain Eukaryota; kingdom Viridiplantae; phylum Streptophyta; class Magnoliopsida; order Alismatales; family Hydrocharitaceae; genus Ottelia; species Ottelia alismoides. The sequence goes on along the minus strand of JAZKJV010008301.1, from coordinate 128,132 downwards.
TGACATAGCCATCCATAAGAAATGCTATCCCACCATATCATAATCTTTAGTATAATCCATGGAAGGCCGTATCGATATCAATATCGTTTCGATATCGTATCGATACGATATTTCGACGATATATCGACGATATATCGCCCATATCGACGAGCCTTTGTGAAGAAAATGTCTGGAAATCAGGATATATCGCCATATCAGTGCTCATATCGGTCCCATGTCGATATCGATATATCGGCGATATATCACCGATATATTACGATATTTCCTTCCATGGTAAAATCTACCTTCTAGGGAATGCCCTTCAATTTCTGTTTTTTCCAATATGCTATAATCTCTGTTGCCATTGCCAGATTGTCCCCAATCTGCCTTTTCGGAATAAAAGCTGATTGAAGCAATGAGATGATATATCTAGTAGCCTGTACAACCTACTTGCCAGGACCTTTGCCGCTATAAGATAGATTGCAGTGGAAAGAGCAATCGATTAGAAATCTTCTACTCTCTCTGAGCCTCCTTCTTAGGCAGAAGGCAGATAAGCACTTTGTTAAACCTTTTGAACCTAATGTTTTCTCTTGTAAACTCCTTGACAACCTCCACAATTTCATTACCAACCACCGACCAGAACTCACGAAAAAAGAAAACTGGGAATCCATCAGGACCTGGTGCACCATTTGCATTAAGGTTCCAAACTGCCACTTTCATCTCCATAGTTATGTCTTGCACCAAATGACTCACATGATGCCCCGATAGCTGAGATATCCCTGGCCCGACCACCTCCACGACCTATCCACGTTTCTCCTCGAGAATTCATGAAAATGGTCTATAATTGCCTGCCCCATCTCCCGATCCCCCTCCACCCTCCGATCATTCTCCAGCACAAAACATATTAGATTTTGATGATGACTACTGTTGGCAATTTTATGAAAATAGGTAGTATTTGTGTCACCTTCCTTGAGCCAAGAATGACGCGCTCTATGTTTCCACCTTGTTACTCACTTCTTGTCTTCATACATGACGACCTTCATAGCTGTTGATCTATCTGATAGCTCTTCAGGTAAAAGATCTTTGGAGTCTTCTAACCCATCGACTGTGCAAAGCTTCGTCTCTGCCTCCGCACGATGTGTCCATCTAGATTCTCTAATCTCCTTTTAAAATCACCAAGTCATAAGCGTAAGGAGCCCAACTTCGAGGCCATACACGATACAACTAATCTCGAAACCACAATAGAGGTCCAGTGGCAGGTCACCGGATCTTTAAAATTCTCCTCCTGTAGCCAAGTCCTTTCGAATATGAAGAAACCCCCAGGAGGCGCCAAACACCTGCATCCCATATCAGAGGGTGTAAAGCCTTGAACTTGGCATATCTCGGATTCTATATAATAAGATCCGGCTCGTCAAGAGGAAACCAATGGAATTTGTTTCATGTGAATCAGACTTCATTTTGATTTGTTATGAATTTCGGAAGAAAGAGAAGTAAGGAGGGTTAAGACATCATTAACTCATAATGACTGTCATTAAAACTAATTAAACATGATTAAAGAAACTAATAACGGATTGAAAATCGCTAATGATCATTAGCAAACAATAATCAATAGTTAGCAAAAGATAAGCGTAAACTGCGAAAGTTAAATCGCGATTAGTGAAAGTTAATCACGATTAGTGTTAATTAAGCGTCATTAGCGAATCTAGAATCCTCAAAAATGTTCTAACTTAAGCCCCACGTTTGAGATAAGTTTTGGCCAAAACCATTGGCCAAAACCATGGGCCACCAAACCATGGTTAAGGTATAAACCATGGTTTCTTAACCATGGTTAGTGGTTTTCTGGGGCTTATAAATAGACCCCCCAACCCATTCATTCTCTACGATTTCCACTACCACCACCACCCCAAGGGATAGGGTCGAGAGGTCGGGAGGAGGAGTGGGAGGCGAGGGAGGAGCGCTAGCGAAGCACTGTCGGGAGAACGAGGAGGAGAAAGGTACGATTCTCTCTTAGTTTGCTTCGTAAGCTAGGCTTTCAATTCATCCTCTTGTTCTTCCAAGTTTTGTTCTTGATTCATCTTTCTTTCCGATTCGTTTTCCTGTTGTGGTTCGAGGAGAATTCTGTGTAATATCCTACTTAGGTGCGGGCGGCTATGCACGTTAGTGAACCCTGTGATTCGTCACACGTTCACTCATCTAAGACGCGTGGTGTTTACCAATTCTCCATCGTTTATGGTTCTATTCTTTCAATTATGCTTTTATAGTTATTTTGATAGAGAAATCTGTGTAATACCCTACTTAGGTGCGGACGGCTATGCACGTCAGTGAACCCTGTGATTCGTCACATGTTTACTCACCTAAGATGCGTGGTGTCTACCGATTCTTCATCTCTTGTTGTTTGAGTATATTCTTTCAGTTTCGTTGTTATTTTTCCTCTCGATTGATTTTATACAGGAAACTCTTTTCGTTTTTATTTTGAAATATGTCCCGATATAAGGGGCAACTCTGCCGAAATTTTCTGAGAAATATGTCTCAATATAAGGGGGAACTTTGCCGAAATTTTCTGAGAAATATGTCCCGATATAAGGGGAAACTCCGTCGAAATTTTCCTAGAAATATCACCCTATATAAGGGGAAGCTCTGCTGAAATTTCAAGAGAAAATATGTTCTTGGCGTTCTTTGTGTTCTTCGTGTTCTTCGCGTTCTTCATTCGGTCTTCACGTTCTTGACATGTTCTTAACGTTTTTGATACGAAAATGAAATTCGATCTTTTCAGGAGTCTTAAAATAGCCTTTCTAAAAACGAAACACGATAAAGCCTTGCATACACGAGAGAGTTCGATTAGGTAACGAAATCCTTCCTTTTGCTGTTGGGTTTTCATACGAGATTATTGAATTTCTTGATTTTATGTTCTTTGCTATGAAGAACCCTAATTTTTGGCTATTTTTGAAAAGTCTGAAGAGTTGCTTTGTGATTTCCACTAAAATAAGATCTAAGCATCAAATTGATGCGGTAGTTTTGAAAATTAGGGTTGGGAGTTAAAATAGGCATAAACACGTGTATATATGCATATGAATAATATATATGTGAGTATATACTAAGTATTACTAATTATGCAAATCGAAGACTTAACGAAAGAATTACATCGTGGGAATTGATGTGGCTTGAGTTGGATCCTGAAAAGGATCGTGTGTCACGTTAAGTATGATTGGGAGTAGAATTACAGGTCGGGCATGCAACATGTAGGTTTGTCGGAAGGAACCCGTATTGGCGTTTCCCTACCTAGGTGGTACACAGTTGTCCTGTTATGTTAAATGCGCACGAAATGCATGTTTTGCAACACGTGGTACCGGGAGCCAATATCTTCGGGTTGAACGACGGAAGATGTGGTCGTGCCATGTAGAGGCACGGGTGGTTCAATAGCGGCTGGATCACGATAATATGTATTTAAAACCGCTAGGTTATATGATTAATATTAGCCTGAGGTTTTAAGTAATCGAGTCCTTGAGAACGGTGTGCTCATTTGTTTTACAGGCCGAGGGTTTGGAACCCTGTTTAATAAAAGAAAAGAAAAATGGTCAGGGTAGTATTGGAGGATTGGTTGAGGTGACGTGCGATGGCTTAAGCTTACCAAGATCAACACAATCTCCAATCCCGATGTGTCCACAGCTTCGGAGTCCTTATAGTGGTGAGGTAATTCTCCTGGACTAATCCCTGACGTGGAATAGAAAGGAATATGACTTAAATTAACAAGAAGGAATGAAACTTTTGTGATAACAAGTTTTGCAAAATTACACAAATTGTTTGCTTTTCTCTTCTTCGTTACTTAGCATTCGCTAATTTTATCCTATGATTTATGGAAAACCCAGCAGGTGTCAGTGAGCCATCGTAAGGACTTTAAAAATCCATCCAGCTTACATATTAGACATTTAGCCAACCTTAGTAGCTTTACTTTGTAAGGTAGTTAGTAATCTTTTGTGTATTTCCTTTCAAGATGATGTACATGTAAATGGTTATAGTGGGACAATGTATCATCTAAACTTTATTTTGTGAATGGCAAAGTGTTTAAATACTTCCTTCTGAGTATTTTTATTTGTAGTTTGTTTCTAATTGTTAGTTGTGATTGCTGAATGAATTATTGCTGAGTAACTAGATTCGGTTATGGGAGGATCCGACGGCTCGGAATTGGGGTCGTGATAGATGGTGGTCTGATCTGGAGATGCAAGCTATGAGGGGGAAGTTCTCAAGAAGCTCTACAAACGCCAAGTACTAATCTTATCCGAGAGCAGGAACCATAGTTCCATGCGTATGTAGTATATGTAGCGTCAATCACCTCTAGCTCGGAAACATTGTATAAGACAACGAAATCTCCCGAACTAGAATCTTGATCCCCTCTCAACCGAGGGCGGTCCGATGAGATCAGGGTGACATTGAAATCATCACCCACCAGCCTTACTACCCCTGGAAGAGCAATTCTTGCATTGCAGAGATCCTCCCACACCTCCAATCTAACAGCCTGCAAGCATGGACCGTAGATACAAGATATTACAATTCATACGCCCGACCCCATGACATCTGCGGATCCGGGTTATTCGTTTACACATCACTCGTAGTATTTCATTCACTATTGATCGCATTAGGTTACACAATTTTAAGGAAATTTTTCGCGATCGCATTAGGTTACACAATTTTAGGGAATTTTTTTCGCAATTCGAAATAACATCCACATGCCACAGAAACAATAAGTGTCACCAATTCACATTGCATTAATTTTCATATACAGTTACATATAACAAAAGAAATTGCATTATGTACATGTTTCCCAAAATGTAATCGAAGAGAACGAAAAACATTTACATTATCTTGTACAAAAACTATAACATGTGTATCGTAACAGAAATTGCGCAATCTCAACGTCCATATGTCAATCTAATGAGATGCAAGTGCTTTACCCGCCATTTATGTTCAGAAGAAAAGAATGTCAACAAAGATCAAGTACAATCTAAGTTATTAAAAATAACATGTGATTTAGTGATTTCAAAAGAAAGCAAGCATATAGTATTGCCATGTAACATTTACTAAGCTACTTGCATTGAAATGGGTTTTCAAACTGTTTACATGTATATTCCGTGATCACTCATCAGACCTTAGTTACTCATATACAATATTTTCATTTATTGATTATATGATCCATATGTATATTATCATCTTTTTATCACATATAATTCATTTGATGGATCTTGGGATTGTAGATGAGAATCTCTGATATGATCTTTATCTTTGTCTAATTTCTCAAGCCTAGTGAATAGTCCGTGGTCTTGGTCTGAGTGTGACCTGATCTCACACTATGACTCTAAGATGTGAAGAATACCTTAGGGTTGGGGTGCCTCCGTAGGCATGCAATGAAGTATAATGCATCTTAACTGAGTTCCCAACACGCTCACTAGCTTCTCCTAACATTCGTAATAGTAGTTTTAAATTCTGATTAAATAGCGATGTTTGATGATGATTTCTGTTTCACGATCTTTTCCTTGTCAGACTTACTAGCGGCACAATAAACAAAACTCAAGAACAATATTAAACTCAACTGTAACCAACCTCAACTATAACCAAACTCAAAGCTGATGACGATCTATTCTTTGCTAGGACCTACTGGAGGAACAATAACCAAGACTCAAGCAGTGGGGAAGCCTCCTAAGAGACTCTTCTGTCTCGCCCTTCTAGTGGAAGTGTGGTCTAGGAAAGGGCTAGACACACTATAGAACTACGCCCCTGAGAAGGGTGGGAGGGACTTTTTGGATTAAGTCACTCTAGAAAATCGGCCCAAACGGTACGGGCAAAAAGAGCGCTAAAAATCAAAACCAAGTGTCCTCTTGCATAGGCACCCTACTGAAATAGGGTCAACGAAACTGGTCAAAAATATGGATCCCAACGAAGCGTAAAAACACTGTGACCTCACATAAAAATCGTAAAAAGGATCGGGATCCTGTACCTGTGAACTAGGTAGCCGTTGCCCTAACTGAACTTCCTATCTCCTGCCCAGCTGAGGGTCGCCGCATCTTCGTACGGTCAGGTGTAAGTGTCACCATGACTGACACTATTAATTACCAGTCACCACTGATACCCAATATTTTCACTTGCTTGACTACTCATTTCTTTCTCGAACCTTTCTGTGGTTGACTGTACAAATCTAGGTCTTTTTGTCAATAATGGTCTATAATTAGTAGAGTATACCTAAAAGATTAATTCATGTAGATGATCAGTCCTTGAGGTCTCAAGTTATCATTTCTAAATCATAAGTTTAACCGCTATTCATTGGATCTGGATCTAAGTTCACTTCAATGCAAAAATTCCAAACTTTTTCTTTTTTAACTTTTAGTTTAATGACATGATATTTGATCTAGATTTTTGTAAGTCACTTGTATGAAAATCCCAATGTTATCATTTTTAAAACATGAGATTAGGTGCTGATCATTAGATTTGGATTCAAGTTTTTTTTTGAATCAATGTAAAACTCCCAACTTTTCTTATTTAGTCTTGAGATTAGGTGTCACTCATTAAATCTAAAGTTAGTCTCAACTTACATGATAATTCATCCCCAAATCCCAGTTTTTAGCCATGAAATCAGTGGCTAATTGATGTTCTAAAACTTGACTTAGTTATATCCAATTCATCCTTAATTTCTCCTCAATCATCTTGAAATCAATAGCAATTCAACAGACGAAAAGCAAAGATCTCTGACTAGCCTTTTGATAGTCATGATAAGGTGTGATAAATGAAGGTCCACATAACTGTACAACAAGTGAGATTGATAATTGTGGATATAGAAGAAAATAACACTAGTATGTAACTATAGCAGAGAAAGGCGGCATCAAGCATCTCATTGTGTGGGATAAATACCAACAAAATCCGTGACTCATCCTTAAAGTCTCATTTATAGGGAAAACTTCTTGCTGCTTGCTAACAATATCTTGAGCTTGTTAGTAGGTAAGGAGGCTCCAAGATATCAAGGTGTTCTTTACTGAGTGGACCCCACAAACAACTCAAGATAACAAAATACGTATGCCCTCACAACTATGCTATACTATACTGTCCAATGTAGTTTTCTTTCTTCTTTTTCCCTGTTCCAATTTCCATCATATAGGTAAGCATCCTTTGGATTTCTTACACCCCTCATGGCTAAATCTTTACAGAAAAAAGATGTCAGACATATAGGTTCGCTTTCAATTTGTTCATCCAATTGGAGTTGATGCAATATAATTCACGAGCTAATCCCAACCCAAACATATTATTACTGTACAAAAATAACACCATGCACTAGAACAGATTCATAAAAACGACCAAATCAAGCAAATCAGTTCAAAACCGTTATTCATCCAAAATTTAATTTTCCAAAACCTTCTGAAAACTTTGTTATCAGAAAATAGATTAAATGCTATTTACGGAAAAATAAAGAAGGGAAAAAATGTATAAAATGACATAGATGCCAACAAGAGGAGAGATAATTGTACCTATTTGGATGTCCAAGAATTGGAGATCAAACAACATGCAGGAGTTCTAATTGGGAGAGAAGCAACAAATGGCTCCACTGGGAGCATGCACCAACTAGCTGCATTTGGGGCAGCAACAAGCAGCTCGACAACAGTAGCTGTAGCTCCAACATGAGCAACACCTGCTCAGTTGTTTGGACAAAGCAGCAGCTCCAGCTGCTGCTTTGGGTAGCAACAATAGCTGCACGGAGCTGCAGCCTTGGAGCAGTAGTAGAGAGAGGGCTGCAGCAACAGGGAGAGGGCTGCAGCAGCACCTCAAGACTTGGCAGTAGCAACTCCTGCTACAGATGTTCAGCCAAAAGGGGAGGGGCTAGGGGTTTTGTTCCTTCATTGGGAGAAAGAAATAGAGAGGAATTGAGAGTGAAAAGGGGATGGGATGGTTGATATTTATAAGGAGAGGGATGTCTTAAAATTTTGCCAGATGGAAAAGAAGGAATGCCAAATGGAAGGGACGTCTGAATTATTTGAAATAATTTTTTTATTTTTTAAAAATTCTTCATCTCTTTCTCTTATATGGAATACCGAAGTCGTATGCGTTCGCACATCGAGTCTCCGATTCCGATGAACAAAGCTCAATTTGACTGTCTCTGAATGACGATCAAAATGAGTATAATATTCGTATACATCTGACATGAATTCAGAGATTATCGAGATATGATCTTGGTTTATGATTAAATTGTGATTTTAATTTGTCAAACGATCTCCGATCGACGAGCGGTCGATTTCGTTAGTCTTATTTCGTCTAGACGAATTTTATGATGTTCTCTGTTTGTTTTGCGGTTTGGATTTTGCGTCACGACTTTTCCGATAGCAGGCATTACAATGCAATCGATTTTTGATCGATTGATCCCAAACCAATTTTTATCTACACGGTTTATTGATCGATTCCGATCATTAATATTGCTCGATAGTTTTATCAGATCAATTGGACCATAATCGGACGGGTTCGGTTTATTCAGTACCATCTGTTACACCCTACACTCTAGTAGAACAGAAAAAACATGTTTACCTTTCAGCTCGGACACCAATGTAACAATAGCTACCTTCCCTGTGATGATCAGTCTCCTGCTGTTCCGACCACGTCTAAAGCTCTGAATTCCGAAAGAGAATCAATTCCCAGAGTTCTCCAAAGAAGGTAGTACGTGATGGGTTTTTTGATTCCTGTAGCGTTGCCGCATCACAACCCCACTCTACTAAAAGTGCTTCAATCGAGCTCCTTTTCTCCTGGTCACCCATACCCCTCACGTTCCAAGGTAGAACCTTCGTTGATAAGTGTTAGAACTTCCCGACGTATGGACCACACATGCTGCCAACGTCGCTTGGGGCTTGGATAACGAGAGCCGTACATCCTTTACTAGACGTTTTTGTGCGTTTTCAATGATTGTATTGTTTCGATCTTCTCCCACTTTGCAATCCCCCTATCATAGACTCGTAGAGCAAGATGAGCTACTTTGTAAGGTCAGGCTTCCAACTGCTGCTGTTTGTGGAAGTGTTCCATATTGGTTCTCAACCATTGAAGTTTCTAAGCATGTAACTGCTTTTTCAAGATTGGATTCGAAAGCAGAACATGGTCCAAGATCACCTCCAGTTGAAAAGGAGACATCGAACCCAACATGGCAGGGTTTTGGAGGGTCTCTCTTGTCTCCATACCCACAAATGACGCATCTAGTATAGTAATGGAGGTCAACTCTGCTGTAGAAGCTTGATGTGCGTGCGTATAGCAGGTCTCTGCTGCTTGAGTCCTGAACTGACCCTCTTTGAGCTTTGCCTTCTTCGAAATCCCTATATAGACCTGAGTAGGATGGAGCATTGGGTCGGGCTGACCCGGACCTGACCCTGACCCGACCCACAAAAGCCCGGGCCTGGCCCGAACTCGTGTATAAATGGGTCGGGTCTGGGCCCTCATATTTCAAAAATATTATGCTCGGGCCGGGCTGGGCCCGAACCTGAAATACAAATGGGCTAGGCCCAAGCCCTCATATTTTAAAATATCATGTTAGAACCAAATTAGGGGACATGGATTTATAGTCACAATACGTCCAATATTTCCTTCATTCGTGAATAGTAATATTATATCATAGCAATACATCCAATATTCATGTGTTAAGGATGAATTATATTAATAAAAATAAATTGGAATCCAAGTGCAACTTCATGGAATCAAAATGGGTGCGGGTTGAGCCCAGCCCGAACCCGAGCCCGATCACGCGGGCCTTGGGTCAAGCCAGGGTCCTCGGTTTGCTAAAAGAAGCGGGCATCGACCCGGCCCAAGGCCCACGGAAAATTGACGGGCGCAAGCCGGGTTTTCCCGGGTTGGGCTGGGTTGAGCCCAATGCTCCACCCTAAACCTGAGATGGATCAATGGTTTTGATTGAATCCTTAGCAGCCTTTTCAATCGTGTCAGGAGCATTGAAAATTGACGAGTCTTGATTTTCTTGCAGTGAATAATTTTTGGCTGGATTCTCTTTGTCGGACCCTCCAATAAGGTTGTTTGTCGGACGGGGAGATAGACGATACCCAATTAGAGGCATTGCTCCCAAATAGTGCTAGAAGAACCCGAATCCTCAGAAGGAAGGATTGTGTCTCCACGACGGCACCTGCTGGTGACTCCAATGTTGGGGATGCAACAAACGAGATAATCGTGTTTCTCTTCTTCCTTTATTTTTTCGAAAAACTTTGAAAGATGTCATTTTCGTGAGATCTGAGAAGGTTGCATCATCGATGATGACAATAAGCTCGCAACAGCCTTGTCTACTGGAGTTGGCGTCATCGGTGGGGAAGCACCTGAACCAAAAGTTTGAACGATGCTCTGCCTACCCTAAGCACACACTTGGATTCTGTGGGAAGGATGGTCGAACCTTCAATCACTAGCAAGGTTGAGAAAGGGTTTGAGCCCATGTACCTGCCATCCACGAGGATTCTCGTTACGGTTCCACGACCCGTCAGAGCCGACTTCAGAGCTTCAACGATGCGAGAAAAAAGGGCATACACAGAATGCACACGACTCTCGTCACTTTTCGTGGAGCTTCTCCATCCGTGAATCGAGGAGTGTGCCAAACAGGTCCCCTCTTCTAAGATTGATTACCGGTTTAGTAGCGATTTCATTTAAATCGATCTTCTTTCAACTTTCCAATGCTACTTTAGTAAACTGGATGAACATGTTCACCAAGGAACTTTTTACAGTTTCTTTTGAGCGATGTTGTTGGAAATTAAGCATGTTAGACATTTATGCTACATTTTGAGTTGTGTTAAATTTTACTCATTCCACATCATCATACTATCGAGTGATGTATTGTGATATGTCTATCTATGATCGTCAAATATAAGGACTGTCTCTATCCCTGGTGTATCATACATGCCTATGTTGATTCCTAACTTCTAAGAACAAAACTCTATTAGGTATTATATGAGATAACTAACACATAATATGGGACATTAGATATGAGGTTAAAGCGAGTATCTTTCTTAATGCCACATGAAGCTTTATACTCATACCTCTAAATGGCGACTCTGATAGAACTGCATCTTAGCCTCATAGAGGCAACAAGCCAGGTGGACTAAGAGAGTCCAAAATTGCAATTATAATTTTTTATGTCATTTAGTAAACATTCATTTATGCTTAATGCCCAGGAAAAGTATGACATTTTCGAAAGCATGCGACCTCTGCATTACCAAGTAACATTTGAGGATTGAATCAATGCCAAACAAGTACACATAATATACCAAATTGAAGGCGTAGTTGAATATCAATTTACAACGGAATAAGGAACCAAGCTTAAAAGAACGATATCTTATTGGTCGGCCTGAAAAGGGAAATATCGATATATCGGGATATATCAGTGATATCTGTGTAATCTCAAAATGGCACAGAAAATGATTTTTTTTGTAAATTAAGATATCCTAATTTTAAGAACAATAATTAACATACAAATACGAACCTATATGCAAGAATGAGGGGTATTTAACACATCAATACACATTATATGGCACATATTGTTACTGTCAATGCTAACTTTTGATATGTGACTGTTGACCGTTGAGAGGCGTTGGAAAGGAAATGCTGAAATTTGAAACATAACAACTTAAAGACATAAATGACACGCGTTTAGCATATTAGCTTTTTATCACATTACATATTATATATAAACAAAATGCTGAAATATATCAGATATCAAACAAATAAGCGAATGAGCATAATAACATATAAAGAACATCATTCTAATTTTGAATGAAAGAAGATAAACTAAAATATATTAGAAACAAAACTTTCTAACTGAACTAAAGAAAGTTAATTCCGTTTGGAGCAAGGTTTGAAATGTTGTTATCAATATCTTTTCGATAGGTCTAGAAATGGACATATCGGGATACATCATTAGATATCTGTGGAAATCTTAAAAAAATAGGTCAATAGAGAAAATTCTCATGAATTCAAATCATTTAGTTCTTAATATAACAAGTAATGTGTGAATACACTCTTATAGGCATGAAGACAATGTATTTAACATATTAACAATATTCTATATTGTTCTGCATGTATACTATATAGTACATCAATTCATGATAACCAAATTTTTAAAGAAGATGATCTAATATAGATTAGAATCCAACATTTCATGAATTAATATAATCAATACCTAGGGGTTGTCTTGGATCCATTTTGGTTACTTATTTGTGTCGGATTTGTATACACATGTGTCAATACATGGAGCGGCTATACAAACAAATCATTCTGTAAAGCTTGCGAAGTTAGAAACTACCTTCCGAGATACTTGTATGGCCTCAAATTTTAATGAAATTACACCGAATTTCTCTGAAATTTCCATTTCTCTAGATCACCGAAATCGGAATGCCATCTTATTTCTTTTTTCCAGGATTTCAATGAATATCATCGAAATATCAATAAAATGTCATCGAAATTGCATGTCGGCAAAACAACAAAAATAAAGAAACCTACCAACCACTATCATTAAAATTTGCATATATTAGTGAAATTTCACTTATTTATTTGTCGATGTGTTGAGTTGTTAGAGTGCTTTACATTGCCTGAAGAAGTTTCTTTAGTTAGTTTCTAAATTTCAGTTTAAATCCAAACCAAATATGTTAAAATAAGATTTAAGAGTTATGAGCTTTTTTTTGGTTCTTTCTTTATTTTGATATATATATGTTTTGATTAGTAGTTATTATATGTGTCACCTCATTCTTATTGACATGGTGATTATCATGGCATTTGCTTCTGACTCTAGGCTACCTGTTGCTCTACATATCAACATGTGCGATGATTATGGCGATAATATAACTTCAAAACTTATATTTATAATTCTATTTTACAAATAAGTATGCATTTCTATTTTATTGATTAACTCCGGAATATTAAAAACCACACGAATTATTTACTATCATAACCAAGTTCTTTGAAATTTCTCTTTTCAGACATGGTGAAACGAAATCGAAATCCAAAATTTAAGGCTTTGCCTTCTTGTGACATCTTCCTACACACGGAGTATACACGGTTGTGTGAGTGTTATGTCATTTGCAACCTTTCAAATCTAGTTACTTGTGAATTCTACGCAATTTCTTAGTGTTAATTGATTTATTTGTCTTGTATATAATATATTTTACAATCACATGTTATACAATGCATTTATTAGACATACATGTTAGAAAGATTTGTGTTTGTGTATATGTCTTTTTTATTTCTTATATTAAATATTTTCAAAGTTGAAAGTATTTTGGTTAGATACAAGTTTTTAGCTATCATTTCGATCTTCAATTCCTTACGTAAGATATCATTTTACTAGTATTCTTTCTTGGCTTATATTTTTTTGTTATCATTGCACATATCACCATTCCCTTCATATTCAAGAGGTGAAACTAATGGTTTCTAATTTCAGTTCCAAATCTGGTTCTGATTCTGAACAGTATGCTACTTTTTTGACTGTTGGAGCGACTGAATGGAAATTTAATGCAACATATCATGTTAATACCTTACTAATAGCAAAAAATATATATTTTTATCTCATTTATTGAGTTAAAGAATATTAGGAGTCTTAATTTTGGAAAAATGTGTTTTCAAGTAATTTCTCCAATGTTCGACCATTTCATTGAAATTTCACCGAAATTCCATTGAAATTTTCTTTACAGGCTTGTGAAATGAAACCAAAATCTGACATTTAAGACCTTGGCTACTTGCCTCATAAAAACAAGTATGGAAATCAATCAACAATGTTGATATCAGTGATCCAATATTGATATCAATGTTGTCAATCAAAGTGGTGGAAAGTCCACACTATAAATACATCAGAATTTGTTGATATCGATGTTATGAGATGATATATCATTAATATATCATCTCGATATTGGTCGATATCGATATGTCAGGTGATATCAGCATCGTTAACTAGCCAATATAGATATATCGTCAATATATAAATATGATGTATCATGATATTTCAATCTACGATAAGGAACATTCCTAATTAGGTAATGAACAATTAGGTTGATATCAATATCAGTGATACAATATTGATATTGACATTGCCAATCAAAATGGCGGAAAGTCCACATTAAATACATCAATTTTTGTTGATATCAATGTTATGAGATGATATATCATTAATATATCATCTCGATATTGGTTGATATCGATACGCCGGGTGATATCAGCATCGTTAACTAGCTGATATAGATATATCGTCGATATATAAATATGATATATTGGGACATTTCAATCTACGATAAGGAACTTTCCTAATTAGGTAATGAACACCCCCTCCCCCCCAATATTTTAGAATTTGCATGAGTCTGAGATTCTCCTTTCTTTTTCTAGAATGAGATGTAATTTGCTTTCAGTAACACATTTTTCAAAGTAATGTGAGCATGTCATGTATGGTGAACAATATTATTATAAGATAGAAGGGATGTCATAACAAAAGGGCTGTGTTTTTGTTGTGGTGGCGGCGTGGAAAAAAGGGGCAAACAAAATGTTGTGGCTGGTAAACGGTGATCTCGTGGTTTCTTTGGTGATGACATTGAGATTATAAACAAGGGCAACAAACAAAGACAACCAAGTATCATCCAATTGGCACTCTAAATGAGGCTTTGATATCACGTAAGGAATCAAACAAATTAAGAGTACTCAAAATATTTAACGTGGAAACCCTCCAAGATGGAGGAGAAAAGTGCAGGCTGCATGGATCCCTAGACATCTATGGAGGCTAGGTTTTGTCTTCACAACAACAACAACAAAGCCTTTTCCCACAATTAAGTAGGGTCGGCTACATGGTTTCTTTGCCTCCATTCAGATCTATCTTGGGCCAATCCCGGGCTTACCACAAAACTAAGATCCCTTCGTATGGTGTCTTTCCAACACTTCTTGGGCCATCTTCACTACTGCGATAAAAAGGGAAAGTGAGTAATATATATATATATATATATATATATATATGGGTAAAATGGGGCTGCCCCCAGGGAGTAGCCAACTTGGCTACTTCCACCCCTATTTTTCCCTCATTTTTTTATTTTTTTTGAAAAATAAAAATTTGTATATTCATCATTATATCCCTCTCACATTCTATTAAAATTTCGTCAGAAACAGAGACTCCTAAGCCCTCCATCCAGACGTCATTTTTTTAACGGTCGTAGGAATTTTTAAATCGACCATGTTTGGATGGAGGCCGTAGGAGTCTCTGTTTCTGACGAAATTTTAATAGAATGTGAGAGGGATATAATGATGAATATACAAATTTTTATTTTCCAAAAAAAATAAAAAAATGAGGGGAAAATAGGGGTGGGAGTAGCCAAGTTGGCTACTCCCTGGGGGCAGCCCCATTTACCTCTCTCTCTCTCTATATATATAGGAGTGATCCTATGAGAGCAAAAATTTGTGAGAGCATGAGAGGAATGATTCTGGACCACATGATTTTTTTCTCTCTCCTGGTCTTCTCTCTCCTGGTTGAATCATGTGGTTCATAATCATCCCTCTCATTCTCTCACAACTTTTTGCTCTCATAGGATCACTCCTATATATATATATATATATATAAGCGAAGGGGCTAATAGTTCCTCTCGCATGACTCATTTCGCAGGAAACAATAAAATGCAACTTGATAGGTTTGTTTGAGAGCAATAAATCTATTTAGCCAGCCCCATTTAGAGGGAAGGCATGGAGGCTTTTTTTATCCTTTTGTTTTGGGAGACTAGGGGATGTTTGCATGAATTGGATAATGTTCTAATTTAATTTTGGGATGGTTATCCTAATCAATTGGTCCTGATTATTGTAGGATGGAAGGACCGATCCAATGTTATTTCTTTTCACTTTTGTTAGAAAGAGGTTCTGTCTTTCTAGGGAAGGAGGTGCATCGTAGATAAGTTGCACCTCATATTAATAATGTTGACTGTTGTATCTTGATTTGATCAATTACGAGTATTCTTAATTGTCTCAAAAAAGAGATAAATCTCTACCTGCTGAAATGGAAGCACTAAGTTGAAGTCGAGTACCTGTTCTCATTTGTATGACTGCCAAAGGCATGTTTTCCAGAAACACAGCAACACATGGATTTGATTGATTTTCGACTCTTTACCCTACATAGTTGTTTGATAACTTGACTGATCGGTAACACACATGCAAGTCATGTTAAGAGATGGATATATTTAACGGCGTCTTTCCACCACAATTATATAATGTCAAAATTATCCATTCTACTTCTAACATGAATACAAGCAGAAACCCAATCATGGGTAAAATTTTCTCCAATTGTCGGCTTTGGATAAGATTTCGTCATATTACAACTCACAGCTTTTATCACTTGCAAGTTCTGTTGTAACGTGTTACAATATATGGGCGATGGACGTTGTTCTGGCCTGCAGCCAAACTACTGGCAGTGTTGCAATGCTATGTTCCTATTCAAGGCTTGGCAATGTCTGACTTTGTTGAAAAAGATTCCGGACGCGTTCTTGTTCTGTCATTGTAAATGGTCTAATTTCTAGTTAGAGTCAGAAATAAATATTGCAAGCATGTTTGCAGGGTTCATGAGATAATGAAAAGGGATGCTGAAAAAGACCCTGCCATTGATCAAAATGCATTACATGCTAAAATTTTACTTAACCAGGTCAGTTATTTGATTGTCTCCAACAATGAAATTAGACTTACTTTTCTGGTACTTCCAGGTTTCGATTAGTTGCTGGTGAAGTCAATAGAGAACTAATGCCTCTTATAAGTGATCATATGTACAATAGTATACTATATAAATTTTGTCTAGACTATTCATACTTTATCACTTTAGGATGGTGAATTGGTCTAGAGAAATTTGCGGTCATAATTTACTGATAGTTTGAATTCTGTAGGTTGACAGAAAATTGGTGAAGCAGACAGTTATGACATCGGTATATGGTGTCACCTTCATTGGTGCCCGTGAGCAAATTAATAGACGATTAAAAGAACGTGGCTTAATAGATACTGCAGAACTCTTTGGTGCTTCCTGTTATGCGGCACGGGTATTGACATGTCCTTGTTTTTTACTTTGATTTCAATCTTTTGTCACTATTTATAGCCAATAATTGTTTCCAACTTGCTTAAAAGGTTACTTTGGAGGCATTGGGAGAGATGTTTCAAGCTGCACGAGGCATTATGAATTGGCTTGGTGATTGTGCAAAGGTTTGTTTGGTATTCTTTTACTCGTTATTATTCAATTACCCATTTATAAGCAAGTTTAGAACTTGATAGATGTTGAACTTACATTTGTCTAAGATATCTTTTGACCTGAGAAATCTAGCAATTGCTTTCTGTTGTGCTCACCCTTGTTTAAAAGTTCTTTTGAATTGAAATTTTTTATAAATGCTGGTCTCAATTTTTTAACAAATGCCCTATGATGCCATTTTAGATATTCAGTTAATAGAGGTGATTCATTATTGAAGTGTCTTAGCGTCAACTTAATCTTGATGGACTGTTCAATTATCATTTGAGTCCCTAGATATTTCCCTTTTGGATCATCCCTTTTGAGGTTTCCCTGTTGGATCAGATTTCTTTTGTAATGACAATCTACTTCCACATGTTTGGCACATTCACGAAAAGTGGGATTGTTTGCAATGAACATAACAACCGAATTGTAGCACCGCAAATTATCATAGGATTCGGATCTGGTAGATGTAAATCCTTCAGTACGGACTTAATGAACATTAATTTAGTGGTAGCTTAGGCCATTGCCCATATTCAGTTTCTGCATTGGAGCGACCGAGCGAGCAACCACAACTTGTTTCTTGCTTCTCCATGTGACTTAATTACCACCAAGATAGGTACAATAATCCAATGTAGATTTTCTATCATTGGGATAACCTGCATAGTCAACATCAGAGTGCACTATAACATCAACGGATTTGCAGCATGTAAATAACAATCTTTTCGCTGGAGCGAACTTCGAGTACCTCAAGATCATTAATAACACATCCCAATACCCTTGACAGGGTTATGTAAAAGTTGACTCACCGGTTGACCGCAAAGGAGATATTGGAACGAGTGGCTGTGACATAATATTTTCCCAAATAGACCTGCATTATTTTGCGTTAATGTACTTGGGTGATTCCAATGCTTCAAATATCATTTTTGGTCACAATATCATTGATGGATAGAAACTGAATTTCGATCGAATTTCACCAAAAATATGTCATTTTAGTCCCATTTTCTTTAGCAGACCCCCAATGGCTTGAAATATCGACCATTTTGGTCGTATTTCGGTGACATGTCAAAACTGAAATTCGATCGAATTCAAGTTCGGTCTAATTTTGACGATATTTGATGCCATGGGCGAGTCTTCATATAATTGTGCATTGGGGTCCATAGGAACATATGCTGGCTTGGCCCCTAAAATTCCACTTTCCTATAGAAGATCTGTAACATACTTCTTTGTGAGAGAATCAAGTGCTAGCACTCTTGACAACTTCAATGCCCAGAAAGTAACAAAGTTCCTTTGAGTCTTTGGTGACGAAGTGTTCTATAAGGTAACTTTTTGTGTCCAGTATACCACTAGTGTCATCCCCCATTAAGATGGTATTATCAATGTACACCAACATTGCAACTATCTCTTTCTCTTTCTTCCTGACTAATAGAGAGTGATCCACGTTAGATTGATGAAGGCCAATCCTCGACAAAATATTAGATAGTTTCTGGATCCAGACTTTGGGACTTTGTTTGCGATCATGTATTGCTTTGTAAAGCCTACATACCTTGTGATACCTCCCTTGACGTCAAACCCATGGGGTTGTTGCATATAAACCTCTTGATTCAAGTCACCATATAGGAATGCATTCTTCACATCAAGCTGGTGAAGTAACCAAGCTAGTTGTACCGCAACTGAACACAGAATCAACATTATTGGTAGGCAAGAAATTGGAGAAAAGTTCTCCAAGCAATCGATACAATATGTCTGGATATAACTTTTGACCGCAAGTCGGTTTTGCCTTTCCACATTGCCATTCGTAAAATGCTTGGTGGTAAAAACCTACTGACTACCATCAACAATTGTATTTTTGGAGCATAAACCAAATTCCAAGTACCTCGAGACATAAGAGTATTCATTTCTTTGTGCATGACATCATTCCATTCAGGAACTGACAGCATTTCTTGATGTTAGAAGGAATGGTAACAACTGAGAGTCATGCCTAGATGGTCATGTACTTTGGAGACAATCTCCTGCTGAGACATTGTTAGAATCGAGATTTAATGTGCTTGCACGTGTCCATTACCGAAGAGCTACTGGAAGATCAAAAGGATCTTGGGATTTTTAAATATCATCCTCAACAACCCGTTTACCTATAGAAACATAGTCCTCAAGTGCAACTTACTAGTGTTCTTATCTTGACATAGTCACATTCCTTGGGATCAGGTGTTGATATAGTAGGAGTGTGTCCTTCAACGGTAAAATACTAATCAAAATGGTTGAATGTCATGCAAAAATTTGGTATCTCCATGCAAAAGTCGGCTTGCTAGTCGACTGACATACTATTGATTAAGTAGTTAATACTTGGTCTTCACCCCACCGACTTGACTAGTCGGCTGACTTTTACAACATTGCACCCAAAATCCAAGCTTGTAAAAGTCAATAGTTGGTACTCGATCGATCACGTCACTGACTAAGGATTAATTGGCAGTCAGGCGATTAGTCACATTTATTTGGGCTTTAGTTGGTTTTGAATTTTTTAGGTATTATAAATATATAAATCAATTTTTTATACATATCTTATATATTTGCATAGATTTAGACATTTTCAATACTATATCTTAATACATTAATAATGAAATAGAAGAAGCAATCGAAATAAAAAAAGAAATAAAGAAGCAACTAAAAACAAATTATTTGCTAGAAATCAAGAGCTAAAGTTTTAAACCATATGCGCCATGTCAAAGTACAAACACGCTCACCAAAATATAAATTCTAATGACAAGTGAGACTAGTCATCCTTATCAACATCATCATCACCTAAATCAAGATTATCATCATCTTCTTCTCCCACACCTTCAGACTGGTGTTCCTCCTTTTCCTTATTTATCAGCACATTAATTGAGCTTGAAATTGAAGCTCCCTTGTTATGTTCACCGCTTTGGCTTTTTCTCGATTCCAGATTCTCTTTAGCACCACTTGTATGTGCCACTGAACCCCAAGTCAATTCTAAACCTGGAAAAACCTCCTCGTCTTGTGCTTGTGCATTGGCATCACCCGTCTATTCACATAAGTGTTCACGATCACGAGAAGAAACATGATATCTTTCTTTCTCAAGTCGATTTTCTTTCAGGTTAAATTGAAACTTATGTAAACAAGATCGTTCAATCTCTTAGTCTTCAACATGCCTATCTTCTTGGTATGGATATGAAAGCATCATTTCGAGTAACTTAACATTACAAATTTATTTCAACTTCTAGTATCCTGTTAAGGTGGGTCAATAGAGTCATTATCGAGTCAAACATATTCCAATTACGCTCGCTTCCAGATAATGAAGACATTAAGCTCAAGTCTTAAGAACTATGTTTTTTAATGTGATGTGCCATCTCCATGGGTAGAACATCAATTAACTGTTAAATAAAGAATTATTTAAGTCAATAAAGTCAAACAAATTACACGAATTGAAAATCATGAATGGTATATGATGCAAAATTTTCATCATTTGTACACCGTTATCTCACGACTAATGACTTGCCAAACATTACGTAACCATATCTGTAGCAAAAAGCTATTTCGTGTCGATGATGTCTTGTATATCCAAATATAGATAAAATTTTTTATGCAATCCATGAATCCTCTCTTGTCCATTATATTTGTATTAATCATACCACATTCCTCGTAGAAGTATGGATTCAAAAAAATAAGTTGCAGGATACAACCTAGTATCAAGCCTTCCTTCAGTCTTGGAGGTAATAGCTTGACATATATATTATAAGACGACTCTACATCATTAAAGGATGCCGTTATCTATCGTTTGGCTTCTTCAAGCTCTCGGATAAAGTCCGTGGTTGGGTGTCGATTTGCATCAACAACTTGCAATAAAAACCAAAAAGGAAAATTCAGATTGCAAGTGTGTAGAGACTATAAATACCACTCCCTCCCATTTTTGGTCCTCGATCATATGCAATTCCTCCACTAGTTCGAGAACGTCAACCTCAACTTGTCTTTTTCTCTAAAATTCTTTCAAGCAAGAGGAAAGTTGTTGCGAATCTCATCTGTCTAGGTTTGACACTGTCACTTTTGTTAGTGAACTTCTGCATCAAGCTTAATATTTTTGTGTATGTAAATGAAAACCGCGAGTCCTTTTGCCTTTGTAATTATACTCTTCACTTTTGACACTTTGCTTATTTCTTCCAAAACCAAATATACGGAATGAGTGGCACATAGAGTACATCATATTTGCGAATATTTTGCGAGAAATAATTTTCCATTGCAACATTAGTCAAGCCCTTATCCACCACAATCTGAACATCGCTGCCTACTCCAACTTCATTAATGCAATTATCAACCAACTTTAAGATATATTCCTCAGTGTGTATCTCATCGTATGCATCTCTAGACTTCAAAAAGCTTCCCAAGGAGTAATTGACATAGAAGTTGATGATGCTCCTTCCTTGCATGCACGTTCATGCATCGGTCATTATAGAACAATCTGTCGACTTCAGCGTTTCTCAATGACATTACATGTCATTAGATACTTTGTTCACATCTATTTATAAATGGAATGCTTATCTCACACCTTACAAGAGGCTTAAGACCAGGATCACACATCCCAACCTCCTCCATGATACTCCAACATTTATCAAAAAGGTTTCATAGTCAACACATTAAAAGGAATTGCAGATGTGTGTGCTCAATTGCATATATAAGAGACAACCATTGCTCGATGATCCTTTTGGAATGCATCCTTTGTGGTCATGTGATATGATGTTTCTTGCACTATCACGTTCTGTCCCAAGATTCAGATAATCAGGCTCTTTTTCATCGATCCAACATCTCTAGGGATATCATTCTAATCTCTCCCCTCAAGTTACGTGGCTTTCTGACTCTACTTTCTGGCAAAATCACCAGATATGATGTCATCATCTTCTTCGGCTCTTCAGCAACCTTGGGACATGCAACGACGTTGCCTTTCATTGTGGAAGATACTGTTTGAACATGTAAATCCCTCCTTTCACCACCTTCTTACATAGCCCGCAAATAGCTGTGTCCGGATCGACACAGTTAGAAGGACAACTGAATTGCCATGCATGATCACTTGATCCTTGAGGCATATAAAACTACGAGTCACTACCGAACACACCGTTTGTGGGAGGTGTAGCCATCTAAATTGTTACAAACTCACAAGTTAATAATCGAATAATAATAGAATACTAAACATTAATCATTCATAAATTGTTCTCCTATAAATTTATCATTCATAAATACAATCATTTATGAATGATGACTGAACCTTGCTTATATGCTTAAACATAACATGAATACTACGCCCAGTCGAAAAATAGCATAAGAAAATAATAACATAAATATATTAACCGATAACATTAGCTGAATGAATATTATATAAAAATGAATAATCCTTATGCAAATGTTTTTAGTAACCGATGTCATTAGCATTAACAATAATATGAAAATGAATAGCATAAACTTTATACTAGCCAATATATTAACCAATAACATCAACAACGCATGATGATTATACTAACCAATAACATCGGAATGATGTTTGTACTAATTACTAACTCAAAACTCACAATGAATACTAACTTAAAAACAACAATAACTAACTTAAAAAATAAATATATAAAACCTAACCCTAGCCGGAGCGAAGGAGAGGAGTCGAGAGGGTAGAGGAGCAACTGGCGGTGTTGAGGAGGCAGAGCGTCGAGGAGATGCTGACGGTAAGAAGCGACTCTGACACATGGTGGTTGGACTGGAGGGTGGAGCCTCGGTGTGATATCGTAGGCAAGAGATTTTAGAGGTTTTCAGGCTTACTGTTAGACATAATGCCTTTAACATGCATATTAGATAATGGGTTCCGTGCCAAATGGGTACTGATTTAGTTAGATTGGACGGCTGGTGGTCAAGAAGGCATAGTCAAGTCGCCAACCTCCCCCCCACAACCGTCCGAGTAGTCAACCCAGTTGACCGATTTTGACAAACTTATCGAAAATCGATTGTTGAACAAGGAACAAGTTTTTATCATGGAAGAGCAGATAATATGATGTTTACTCCTCCAAAACTATGGAAGGCAAACATTTATTATGTATATAATCGTGGCGGCAATGTCTCCCTAGAGCGTGAGTAGAGTCGTACTCTGAACAAGTAATGCTCGAGCAACATCAAGTTTATGACGTTTGCATTTACCCAGACCATTCTATTGGGATGTGCAAGAGTGCCAATTTCGGTGGATGATTCAATGCTCAGCAAAAAGGAACAAATAAATTTATTATAGAAATTATCAGTACGGATTTTTTAACATGAAAACCGAAATCATTTTTTATTTTCATTAAGATCTTTTTCATATTATTACCTGCTTCACCTTTTGTTTTCATAAGGAAAACCCATGAAATATGGGTAAAACAATCAACAATAAAATAAAACTTATGTCTAGAATTCTAGAATGGTCTGGCGTAGGACTACGACCCCACGCATCAAAATGAATTGATTTTAAAATAGACTTAGTAACACACCCAAGGCAACTTGGAAACGAACTCCTACAATGTTTTCTAAGTTGACTAGCTTCACATTGGAGAGAGATGGATGCAAGTATCAGGTAGAGTTCTTCTCCATTTTGACAGGTGGCCAAGACGAATGTGCCAAGTGTAGATGGATGAATCTCCTATAAAGTAGAAATATAACCAACAAAAGGAGATTGCGTCAAGTGGTACACACACCCCTTGCTCATGGTCACATCCAATCACTCGATTTATCAACTTATATAGAAAATAAGAGAAACATGATAAAAAATAGCTCGATAATTAAGCTTCTTATAGAAACATATAGATATTAAACTCATAGAAAATTCGGGAACCAAGATTGCAGAAAGCGGTAGTCGGTACTCGATCAGCGGGGCCACTAACTAAGGATTAATCACAGTCGGGAGACTAATCGGATTTAGTCGACCATTAGTCAGTTTTGAATTTTTAAATTATTTTAAATATATAAATCAATTTTTATACACATATTCTTATATATTTACATTGATTTGCATGTTTTCTATACTATCATAATGAAATAAAAAGTATTTGCCTTTAAATATACCATTAAGCATATTAGAATAAGTTTGCTTTAAAAAAATAAAAAAAAACTAAAAAAATAAAAATTCTCCATGTAGAAGTCGATGGAGTAGTCGGCTCGATTAGTAGGGTTGACCGACTAATGGCCGACTAGGCCTAGTTGAGTCAGCTACCCCCCTGACTCGACTAGTCAGGCCGAGTAATCACCCTAGTCAGCCGGCTTTTACAACAATGTCGGGAACCAAACGAACATTATCCAGATGGATATTTGGGGTAGCTTGAACCTTCGTGACCAATAATAAGTGATTGCGTGCCTTCCACAACAATATAGTATGAAAAATGCGACTTCACAAAGTGCTGAAAATTGATTTTTGTTACTGTAAATGTGTCGTGACGCACCTGAGTCTACCGACCATTCAAATGAATTTGCTTAATCTTGACATACACAACAGAATGGAAGTATATCTGAAGGATCATTTAAGGTTGGACTAGCGGTAGAGGTGACACTCCCTTTAAGTCCTGATCTGGAAGAAAATGATGGTTGTTGGGATATTATTCAGTGCTAGTTCAGTCACTGCATCAGATCCTCTTATTTTGCTTTGGATGTATTGAATGAAGCATCATCATGCGCTGTGGAGGTCAAGATGGCTGGATGGAAAATTGGGGGTTTTCCATGCTTTCATAAACACCAGTCTTCTTGAGGCTAATGCAATTGCAGATGGTGCACCAAGGGTCTCATGCGCCCAGGAATATCACGATCACATCCCTTGCCTCTGAAGGAAGTCCCATGATCAAATGTTTTTTTCATGCTAAGGTTCTTCTTGAATCTTGTCTTAAGAAATTCTTATTTCCATCTCTATTAATATATGTGTGTGTATGGGGTGGACCCCATAACGTGTTTTCCCCTGGTTTGACTTCAAAAAAAGGAAGTCTCACAACCTTTGCTGGATGAGACATCCATAATAGATGTGGTCTCAACTTGCATCAGTATTGGAAGAGAAATAGACAATTTTCTCAAGTTGTTGTAGGCTTCTTCCTTATCAGGAATCTCAGATGTCATGATCATCTGTTCTTGAGCAACCTCGCATGTGGTGTCTAAAGTTCCAAGAAAGGGTTCATCCATCAATTTAGATCTGAAAGCAATTTAAGTTGGACATTTGTAGATAAGCATATGAGAATACACACATGCAAATTAGAAGTTAATGTGCAATAGAATTGGGCCAGAGGCCAACCATTTTGGTTTAGTTGGGACATGTCAACATAGGTTTGAAGAGTCCGAGTGTAATTCTTCTCCTCTAAATATGCTTAACGAAGGCTATCCCACATACACTTAATCATCTTATAGCGTACAACATCATTCACGAGACGCGAGATGCAGCTTTTCATAATCGATGCGTTTTCCATAGCATTATTTTTGTTCCAAGTTGCATTCTTTCGGTCTATCTGTTGTTTACTCATCATCAATAATGTACTCTTTGTCACGTCCTTCGATCACATTCAAAGAGACTGAGACCATAACATGTAATTCCCACCATCCAACTTGGTGATAGGACCAAAAAAGAGGTTCTTTGTCTCCCCTAATGAGAAGATGAATCTTATACCTCAATCACGTTTCACGATACTTGGAAACACCCACAAGGATCACAATAATAGCAAGATATATCGATCAAAAGTTCACAATCCAACTTCATACCTTGTGCAAACTTGGTTATGAAGAGTGATCAAATGTCAATCACAACAGGGGTTATTAGTAAAGCAATACTCACGATGCTATTAGGGTAGAGAATGGTGCCAAACTAGTGGTTGGTGCAAGAAAGATCTCCGTGCGTAACATGGAGGTGTAAGATGATGGAATGACCTTAGGGTGTTGTGCAACTTCGATAACAAGAGAACTCTGAGCGATGGCGTAGGCCTTTGGGCGATGGAACTTAGGACGATGAGGAGAGGATGTGCTTAGACGATCAATGGCCATAGGAGATGATGGAGAGGATGTGGGTGATTAGTGGTGAGTGGAGGTGATTCAGAGGTTGTGGGCGATGACTGGCAACATGAGGCGATAGGTGGAAGGGTTGGGCGACAGTGGCACTGGAGAAGATGGTGTGGACAATGGATATCGTGTTTTAGGGCACACGACTTGAGACGAGACCCCCTCTCCATTCTCTCTGATACCATCTTGGAAATAATAGAATATGGAAAATAATTTCTTGGCTTTAATGAGAGGGTTACACTTCCTTGTACAGTAAGGATGTCTAGCATTACAAACAATTACAAAAACACCCCTAAAATATGAAATAGTTGCAGTAAAACAAACTTCACTCTAATAGTTAGTACTGCTAATCAGTTCAAAGTTGTCTTGATTTCTTTCTTTCTTTTTTTACTTGTCGTGAGTTGTTGTTCGATTCATGTTGTCTTATTGCCCCTACGCTTAGTTTGCGTCAAGATCCGACCTGATTATAAGTTGTATCAATATACCACATAAATACCCTTAGACTCAAACATGGAGGTCGTTATCGTCAATAAAGGTTGTGATGATCAAAGGAGGCGGTGCTGGTTCTTAGGGGAAGCAAGGGCTAGTGTAGGCACGATGGTTGGAGGGGTACTGAGGTGAGGTTGGGACATTGATGGCTAGCATGAGTGAAGATGGATGGAGGAGTGGTAAGGGATGGTGGGGTGTTGCGGGCTATTGGAGATGTTGGCAGCAATGAGGACCAGTTGGGAAGCTTGGAGCTTGATTTAATGTAGCGTGAAATGAATAATTGGGGCTCTATTTTCCATTCGTTAATTAAAGTGTAATTTAATTAGGGTTAGATTTATTTCCATCGAATCAATTTTTATAATGAGATCAATTGTGATCTCCAATAAATTAATTAGATTTAGTTAGAGTTCAAATAGGATGTGCTAGAATTTGAATTTTATTCGCTTTCTATTTTTGTAATTCCATCCCTCCTATATAAAGGGGATGGTAGCCTTATGTTCATTGCGTAGTTTATAGAATTTGAGATTTATCTCTCTTCCTCTTTCTTCTCACTCCACGTGATCTCCACACTTCTTTCTCTAAATCCCTCACAATCGACGAGGGTTCTCTTCTTCTACCCTCTAATTTCTTCACCATAAATTCCCACCTCCAAAATTTTTTTCACCCGAATTTTTTTATTTGCATCATTGATCGTCCCTCAGGCAACAATTACTATTTTTGGGAATGTGATTCAGTGAATCCTCTTAAGTGGATCCACATAAGCATGTCTACATAACGCATGCGACACTTGATTCAACCAGCGCATAGAACCAAGCATGTATCATTGGGCCCTTGCCTCGCCTAGGCAATGCCTGAAGCAAACCACCTTTTTTGAGGTGAAGTTTGGTTTTGGGCTCTTACATCACCTCACCTTGATTGGGTACTGAGGCGAGCACTTGAAATGCTTTTAATAAATCACTGCTTGTAATGATAATTGTAGCCACATTCCTGATATGTTGAATTAACTAAGAACCTGTTGAACTCAATCACAAATTAAGTGTGGAGGAGATCATAATCGAAGAAAATCAAAATGGTAACTATAAAAACTTCGGAGAATCTGTCCTCTCAATAATTTAAGACATGACATCTCTTATTCAAGGTTCTTGAATTATCTCAATAATTTAAGACATGGCATCAAGAAGGTCAGTCTGATGTACCATTTAGAAGATGCAAGATTAGAGATGTTGAGACAGCTAAGAGAGGGACGGAAGGCACATTAAGTATTGGAATGGGACTATCTGAGGAGATGTTAGTTATTTAGATCTAAGCTCGATGATGACCCAATATAGATTTGAATGGAGGCAAAGAATCCATGTAGGCAACCCTACTTAATGTAGGAAATTGCTTTGCTATTATTGTTGAATTAGTACATGGCTTCGCTTACTTAAGGGCTATTATGAGTCCGGCCCGTACATATTACTGTCTGAGCATACTTTGGACATTCATCAATGCATCGTGAATTGGATACATGAAGAATACAAGGAAAGCACTTTCTCATTTGGAAGAAGGTCATTTGAAATTGAAGGCTTAAATGCGTGTCAATCGATCTCAGTGTTTTTGAAAGCGAGAGACGTTCCAAGAAGCCAAGGATTAAAAAATGCTTAAGAAGCTAGGCACTCGCTAGAGAAAAGCTAAACAGTCATTAGGCGTCATGATTTGAATACTTGGGGACTGGAGCGTGTTCTCAACTGCTGGGAGCGTATCTGTATCTGGTGGCCTAACCAGGGATCGCCATATCGCGATATATCGTCGATATATCGGCGATATATCGGTATCGACAGGTCACCGATATATCGCCGATATGGATATATCGGGTATCGACATCTCAAAATAGAACAATGGATATAGGATGTCGGCGATATGCGTCGATATATCGGTATCGACATTGTATCGATATGATGTCGATATCGATATTTCCTTCCTTGGGCCTAACCAATCATTTCATATAATCATATCCAACTTACACCTACGTACCTCAATGCCATTGACTTCCGTACCACCATGACTAATCATTTCACCATTCCTCAGTCTCCTTTTGGACCGAGGCTGTTAACGCATGTAATAATAAGTAGTATCTGTACTCTTTTCTATTTTGTTTTTCTTCATAGTATGCTTTATGTAATTTACCCATAGGCTACTCTCCTATATAAGAGAGCCTAGGGTTCATGGAATAAACAAGTCATTCAGTTTTTCCAACATGGTATCAGAGCGACGGTCCTAGACCGGAGTTCTCTAAACCCTAACCCTACCATACCTTCCAGCCCTCTTCTATCGGCGCCGCCTCCAGCCCTTAGCGCCGCTGCGAGCAGCCCTCTTCTTCAACCGACGTGTGGCCGCCACAAGCAGCACACGCGCGCTGTGCGCAACTACTCCGTGCTGTGCGGTGCTGCATCGCCTTGCGCTTGATCGGCGTTGCGCGGTGCTGTGCTGCTGCATCGCCTTGCATCGTCTTGCGCATCGCAGCGCCCAGCGCTGAAGTGTCGTGCGCCTCGCAGCGCTTAGCACCTTGCATCCTCAGGTGCACTCGCCTTGCGCCTGCGCCTCCGTGCACGCACACCTCCAGTCCCCGTGCGCATCTCCTTGCGCATGCGCCTGAGCCGCACGCGCATCTCCAGTGCCTGAGCGCGCATCTCCCTGCGCATCCTTGTGCGGACTGTAGGACCTGTGCACATCACCAGTGCACACAACCATCTGTGCGCATCCACGCAACCCGAGCGCACACCTGTGCCTGCGCGTGACTATTGCGTGCGGCTAGGGGTTAGCGTGTACTTCTTCATGGGGATAGTTGCTTGAGGTCTACACATGCAACTAATCCCATCCATGTCATTGTAGACAAATCACATATTTTGTCAAGCGTTCCAGTCTTCCGTATCCAGTATGTCAGAAAGCAAGGCAGATATCCCATCGATTGGCGCATTCCGTGGTCCAACGCCTATTGTAAAGATGGATGAACTAACTATGAACTGTGGGCAATGCAGTTCATGAGCATGATAAAGTCTACGGGTAAGAAGCACATTCTTACCGAACTAGAGCCTGCTGAGAAGACTGGAATCAATGCCTCTTGGGAGGCTGATGACGCATACGCCAAGGTTTGGCTATCTGGCACGTTGGCAATTGAGATTGCCAACGACATCCTCCATCAACCCACAGCGAAGGATATGTGGGACATTCTGGCGGCTACATACTCTCAGGCAAAGAACGAGACAAAGATTCTGCAATTCCAGCATGATATTTTCACCATCAAGCAGAATGGTCGCCCCCTACATTCCCTCTATACATCACTAAGAGGGATGTTCGAGAAGCTCTATAGCTTCATACCTCTTACTGCTACGCCAGAACAACAGAAGACATACATGAATGCGACCATGGTGGGTGTGTTCCTGGCTGCACTTGATCCAGAGTATGAGGCGGCACGATCTCAGATTTTGGCAGACTCGACTATTCCTCCCATGGAGGAAGCTTTTCATAGATTGAGTCGGATCACAGTTCTCTCAACAGCTGTGAGTCAGAATTCCTCAGCCATGGCAGCAAACAGAGGTCGCGGATTTCATCATCAAGGCCGTGGACGTGGACCTCGTGGAAGGGGTGGCCGCACTAGGCCAACATGCACATATTGTCACCGAGTTGGACACAATGAAGATACCTGCTACTCGAAACACGGATTTCCTGCATCTGCACGAGCTGCTGAGCAGATAGAGCCCCCGTCTGCTGCTACTCTGGATCAATGATTCGAGGATCTAGTTGCCCGTCTGAGGGGCATTATTCCACCATCTACTCCAACATCGACTACAGAGCCTCAGTCTGATGCCGCTGCTTCCGCCTCCGCTTCTACCAGTACCTCAGGTAGTATACTTGCACTGAACAGTAATAGATCAGGTACTTTACCATGGATTATGGACTCTGGCGCTACACATCACCTATGTGGCGACCAGCGTCTGCTTTCAGGATACACTCGGATCCCTCCAGGTCGGACAGTAGTGATTGCCAATGGCACTCATTCCCCCGTCACTGGTCAGGGGGAGATTAGCTTGACCTCTTCTATGCATCTCAAGAATGTGCTACATCCACCATATTTTTCTATGAACTTATTGTCAATTAGCCAGATTACGAAGGATCTACATTGTCGTGCAATTTTTGATCCATCTTCTTTGATTTTTCAGGACATCCATACGGACAACGTGATTGGTCGTGGCTATGAGCAAGGAGGCCTCTATCGCTTGAATCAGACTCCTTTTGCTGGATCTTCATCCTCTCCTTCTGAACAAGTATCAACCTTATTATGGCATCTACGTTTTGGTCATTTACCGCTTCTGAAGTTGCGTCATGTTTTACCCTATAGTCTACCTTACACACCTATTCAGTGTGAGGCGTGTCAGTTGGGAAAGCATCACAGGTCGTCCTTTCCCAGTCGTCCAGGTCTGAGTAGTACCTCTAGGTTTGAGTTATTTCATATGGATGTTTGGGGTCTGAGTCGTGTTCCCGATCATCAGGGACACAGATTTTATATAGTATTTGTGGATGATTTTTCTAGAGTGTCATGGGTATTTCTGATGAAAAATAAATCTGAAGCAGGAAATATCATTATCCATTTTCTGAATGAAATAATAAATGTTTTCTCGACATCTGTGAAAATTGTGAGAAGTGATAATGCTTTAGAGTTGTGCACCAATATTCTTGCAAATTACTACTCCTCAAAAGGGATTATTCGCCAAACATCTTGTGCTCATACATCTCAACAGAATGGGATTGCTGAGCGAAAACACCGTCACCTTCTTGACGTCACAAGATCTCTCCTTATACAGAGTCACGCTCCCTACTCCTACTGGGGTGATGCAGTTCTCACTGCATGTTACCTAATCAACCGTATGCCTTCTTCTGTCTTGAATGAACAGATTCCGTTTTCACTCATTCACCCTGGCAAGGATCTGTTTACTCTTACTCCTCGTGTGTTTGGGTCGGTTGCGTTTGTCCATCAGTTGACGCCTGGTACTGACAAGCTCTCTCCTAGGGCTGTCAAGTATGTCTTTGTTGGGTACTCCAGAACTCAAAAGGGGTACAAGTGCTTTGATCCTCTGCGTCGGCGGTATATGATCAGTGCAGATGTTACCTTCTTTGAATCTGTTATGTATTTTTCAGCATCAGGAGACAAGCAGATTCTACCTATACCACCTGATGCCATATACATGCCATCACCACCACCTCAGATGCCATCATCAACAAAAACACCACCACCACCACCACAGCAGCCTATCTCACCGTTCCCGTTCCATTATACCCGCAGGCCTCCTCCTCTAGCTCATGGTCATGACTCGTCTACCAGCTCGCCTATGGTATGTAATGACAATATTAATGTTGATGGATCTGACGACATTTCTGAGCAGGATGTAATGCAGGAGCCAGATGAGCCTACAGCTGATTTGGATATTCCCATTGCTTTACGGAAGTCGACGAGGAGTTGTGCCAAATATCCATTATCAGCCTCTGTATCTTTTGAGCGGCTATCTGGAGATTTCAAGTCGTTTGCTATGGCACTCTCAGCTATAGAGATTCCACGGAATCATCATGAGGCCCTGCAGGATAGTAGATGGCGGCTAGCAATGGAAGATGAAATGTCAGCACTTCTGTCCAGAGGAACTTGGACTTTGGTTTCTATACCTCCAGATGTGAACCCAGTGAGCTGCAGGTGGGTGTTCACAGTAAAGCAAAATGCCGATGGCTCTATTGATAGGTACAAGGCACGTCTGGTGGCACGTGGCTTCACACAAACATATGGGGTAAATTACCTTGACACATTCTCACCTGTGGCACGTCATTCCACCCTAAGGATCTTGCTATCAGTTGCAGTTGCTCGAGACTGGCCACTCCATCAATTGGACGTGAAGAATGCATTCCTATATGGCGATTTGCAAGAAGAGGTGTATATGCAACAGCCACCTGGTTTTGCTGTTGAGGGGGAGTGCACCAAGGTATGCAGGTCGCATAAGGCTATCTATGGCCTTAAACAGAGTCCCAGAGCATGGTTTCAAAAGCTCTCGGATCTCTTCGAGAAACAAGGATACAGACGCTCCAATGCTGATCATTCCTTGTTTGTACAGAAAACTGCGAGAGGTATCATTGTCATTATGGTGTATGTTGATGACATCTTGATTACAGGAGATGATGAGCAGGGCATAAGGCAGGCGAAAGAAATGCTGGGTAGTGAATTTGTCACTAAGGATCTTGAAGTTCTTAGATACTTTCTGGGGCTTGAATTTGCTAGAAATTCATATGGGCTAGTCATGTCACAAAGGAAATATGTTACAGATCTGTTGAGTGAAACAGGTATGCTTGAGTGTCGACCTGCTACGACACCAATGGATCCCAGCATGAAGCTTTATGAAGATAACACAGAGGAGGTGGACAGGAGAAGATACAGAGAACTGGTAGGCAAACTG
The DNA here is from genome assembly GCA_037367405.1 of Ottelia alismoides. Lineage (NCBI taxonomy): Eukaryota > Viridiplantae > Streptophyta > Magnoliopsida > Alismatales > Hydrocharitaceae > Ottelia > Ottelia alismoides. Next base: position 94,928 of record JAZKJV010008301.1, on the reverse strand, counting down.
TTGTATGTCACGATCACTAGACCAGATATATTATTTGCAGTGAGCCGTGTGAGCCAGTTCATGGAGCAACCACGCCAGGTGCATATGGATGCAATACATATGATACTTAGATATCTCAAATCTTCTCCAGGTGCAGGTCTGCTATTCAAGAAAGGAAAGGGGATCTCTATCTCAGCATGTGCAGATGCAGACTATGCAGGATGTCCCAAGGATAGGAAGTCCACCTCAGGGTATGCCGTCTATGTTGGAGATGCCCTAGTCTCATGGAGAAGTAAGAAACAAACGGTGGTAGCTAGATCTAGTGCTGAATCCGAATATAGGGCTATGGCCCAGGCTACTACAGAGATGATGTGGGTGAAAGCTGTGCTTATAGATCTATGTTTAGATGTACCACTTCCTATGAACTTGGAATGTGATAATCAGGCTGCCTTGTTTATTACAAACAACCCAGCATTCCATGAGCGGACCAAGCATATTGAGGTGGATTGTCACTTCATACGTGATATGATTCAAAAAGGGTTTATTGCTACATCTCATGTTACCTCAGAGAATCAGACGGCAGATATATTCACCAAGGCATTGCTAAGAGGTCCATTTCAGAAGTGTGCTTCCAAGCTGAGCATGATTGACATCTATGCTCCATCTTGAGGGGGAGTGTTAACGCATGTAATAATAAGTAGTATCTGTACTCTTTTCTATTTTGTTTTTCTTCATAGTATGCTTTATGTAATTTACCCATAGGCTACTCTCCTATATAAGAGAGCCTAGGGTTCATGGAATAAACAAGTCATTCAGTTTTTCCAACAGAGGCAGGAGTAGTGGCACTAATAGGCACTAACAATGCTTAATGTGCCTTCCGTCCCTTCTTAATTTCACCATTCCACAGTCTCCTTTAAGGTTTTATTGTGTTAAATCTAACAATACTTCACACAAGAGTTTTTTGCGAGCCAATAGAGTTACTGGCTATAGATCTGCACATCTAGTATAAACCAAGGTTTTAAATCTCGATTTCGATTTCGTTTCGAGATGCTGAAAAAACGAGACAATTTCGAAATTTCGTCGAAATTTCGACGAAATTTCGACAATTTCGGCCAAAATCGGTCTAGATTTGTGAAGGAAGGGCATATATCGACATTTCGATTTCGATTTCGGTAGGGTCTCGAAACCGAAATTTCGCCGAAATTTCGTCGAAATTTCGGGAAATTTGAAACATACTATAAACAATGGTGTAATTGTTATTGAGAGAGTCAGAGACATGATGTAATTTATTTACATTAAATGAATTTATTCCCAGTTTTGGGCGTAAGAAGCATGCTCTCTTGTTTAACTTGTATACCGAACTAATTATTTTTGAGGTTGTCACAAATGACCTCTTGATAGGCCTCGTGAGGGCATGTCTGATGCCCTCAGGATGGGTCACACATTTTGATGTAAATGTGTTGCATTTCTTGGTGCATCCTTACACTGCTGCAGCATCTCAGTACAATCACAATCTATTGGAGCGAGCTGGTGTAGTGGTCTGCCATGTACATTGAAACCCTAATAGTAGCATAGCTATCGACATGTTATAGGTATGCCGGTCCGTAAAAGTGCATTCCATCTTTTATATGATTGTTGTTAAGCTAAGAGACATCTTGCAATCATATTATATATATGATGAAACAAGCGTCAGGTCATCATCTTGAACTCAATCTTTCTTGGCACTTATTGCTCAATTGGGGAGTTCACTAGTTAACCACTGTTGCCAACCAGTGAAATTTAAGTTCTATCAATCGTCTCTCTACAAGAGTACTTGGCTATCCCTTTACACCCTTGCACCCAATGGAATGCTCATCTCTCCGATTGGCTGGTCGTCAATGATCGATCACTTTCATTGCTTATGCATGAATCCATTGTAATTTTGACAAGGGATATTTACACCCATAACCTTGAATAATTTTGTAATACAACACAGAACCCTCGATAATCACGAATTACACGAGAAACCCAGAATAATGCTGAACTCTTACATGGCATAACCCCGTGTTATGTTCCGTTTGTTTTGTCCGTTATCTTTGACGGTTCCTGTTAAAAAAAGATAAAATTATCCCTAATGTGCAATCTTATTTGTGAATCATGCCGTCTCATTCTCTTTCTCATTCCCGCTACTACCATTACTTCTACGTGAAGAGGAGAAGGAGGGGATGCTGGTGTCGTCGCCATGTTGTCGATGGTTGCAACCACCACCACCAAGATGAAGAAGAAGAAAAAGAAGGATCAGAAGCCCCCTCCCCCATGTTCAAGAATGAAACCAGAAGGATACCACCATTGGCATCCTCTCATTTGAAGTTGTAAATGCCATATCGAAGTCAATCCACCTCCGCAAGTCCATCTGGAAATCGAAAATCTCGCGGCTTTGCAATGAAATCTTCAAGTCCCATGTTGTCAGGATGCTCATCTGAACCGACGAACAATACCTCCTCGTGTCACAGATATTGTTTCGAGATTGAGTAAGAGGTGCAGCGAGCAAGCGTTTATCGTATTCAAGCATGTGTATTGCGATCTTTTGAGCAGGCGGATTGCGGTTGGCAAGTTGGGATTTCTTGCCAGGGATATGGAAGGATCCCGAACCTATGCTCCCTTTGTGTCTCATCGTCGGAAGTGACAGAAGTGGGTTGGAGGATGGGGGCAGTGGACGAGGTGGCGGCCAAGGGTGGCTTCAACGTGGGAGACGATCAGGGAAGGGAAGATCTGCGAGCAGTGGCTGTTGGGGAGGACACTGCCACCGTTGCAGATGGGCTTAGCGACGATGGTGACGGCTCTGCTTTGCTGATGCTGTTGTACGAGCGGAGATGGCGGGTGTGTGTGGAGGGGGGAGTGGAGGATGGGGTGACAGATGGAGGCCGGGCGGAGCTGTGGAGTGGCGAAGGAAGGGGGAGCTGAAAAAAATGGGTGGGTTTGAAGGGGAAATGGAAGGGGGCTGGTGGAAGAATGGGGAGGTGGTCGGCAAGCTGTGGGCGGAGGAAGGGGAAGGGGGCTGGAGGAGGGAGAGTAGAGGTGGTCGATGGGCCTGGAGGCAGGTGGCGGGGGTTTCTTTTTTTTTATTTTTGGTTTAATTTCAACCGTTGGATCGAGGATATGTTAGATTAACTCAAAGGTCTGGTTGAGTTAATAGACTAAAATAACAGAGGGTTATGGATGCAGGACGGAGCACTTATTCCGGATTTTGGGTGTAATTATGAAGTATCAGGTTTCTAGTGTAATTACAAAATTACTTAGGGTTATGGGTTTAGATATTCCTTTTGACAATCTAAAGTTGAGGTGATTATTAAAATAATTTCATATTTGTAGAAGAGATTACTATAGGTTGCCTAACTGTGCCTCCTCCATCACTTGGCTACTCTACATCCGAAAAGCTTAGTCAACCGAACTCACTGATGTTTTCTCTTGGCTAGGTGCGCAAGTGGTGCATAGGCATCACTCTACTCTTTTTCTCAGCAGTTGACGGATAGACTCACCAGTCATCCAATCTAGTTTTGGATCACTTAGGAGTTTAGATTTCTTCCTTGTTTTACAATTGATTCCACTCATTCGATCGCGAGCTTTGGGTGTAATTATGGATGCAGGACTGAGCACTTATTCCGGATTTTGGGTGTAATTATGAATTATCAGGTTTCTAGTGTAATTACAAAATTACTTAGGGTTATGGGTTTAAATATCCCTTTTGACAATCTAAAGTTGAGGTGATTATTCAAATAATTTCATATTTGTAGAAGAGATTACTATAGGTTGCCTAACTGTGCCTCCTCCATCACTTGGCTACTCTATATCCGAAAAGCTTAGTCAATCCAACTCACTGATGTTTTCTGTTGGCTAGGTGCGCAAGTGGTGCATAGGCATCACTCTACTCTTTTTCTCAGCAGTTGACGGATAGACTTACCAGTCATCCAATCTAGTTTTGGATCACTTAGGAGTTTAGATTTCTTCCTTGTTTTACAATTGATTCCACTCATTCGATCGCGAGCTTTGGGTGTAATTATGAATGCAGGACGGAGCACTTATTCCGGATTTTGGGGTGTAATTATGAATTATCAGGTTTCTAGTGTAATTACAAAATTACTTAGGGTTATGGGTTTAAATATCCCTTTTGACAATCTAAAGTTGAGGTGATTATTCAAATAATTTCATATTTGTAGAAGAGATTACTATAGGCTGCCTAACTGTGCCTCCTCCATCACTTGGCTACTCTATATCCGAAAAGCTTAGTCAACCCAATTCACTGATGTTTTCTGTTGGCTAGGTGCGCAAGTGGTGCATAGGCATCACTCTACTCTTTTTCTCAGCAGTTGACGGATAGACTCACCAGTCATCCAATCTGGTTTTGGATCACTTAGGCGTTTAGATTTCTTCCTTGTTTTACAATTGATTCCACTCATTTGATCGCGAGCTTTGATTATTAATCAACAATACCTCATATGCTGGGATCTTAATCAAGTATCAAGGAGATGGCATCTATATCAAGAGAATAAATCATGAACAATGATAAAATCTACGTGTACCAGTTAAAAATGACTCGAGTCTTTTAAAAATATCAAGTATAAGAACACTTTGATAAAAGCAACAATGAAAGGCTAAATGGCAGATAATACCTGGGGACCAACTGAACACCATAAAAATCCGTGGAAATGGGAGAAAGTCTTTTACATGTGGATATTGTCACTCGTATACTGTGCCCTTCCACTGTTTGCTGATCAATCACAGATTCAAATGTATGAGTCAAATTGCGATCAAGACAGTAAGATTACGAAGCTGTATAATGGGGAGGATACAAGGAAAAGGTTTGCTTATTGAAGGTTTTGTGGATGACATGACCTTCTCTTTGCTCATGTCCATATTGTAACACACCTTCCTCTCTTGTATCTTGTCGCGGGGTGCCTCGGTTCTTTACTGCAGTGAATTTTAGAGGAAGGTAAAAATTGTGCTAATGTAATTGCCTCAAGAATCTGGGTTTGTCTTGGTTGCTAATTCACCGAAAGATGGACTTACATGGACAAAAGAATGTTTTTAAATTAAAAATAATGCAATTTCTTAACCAAATTTTGTTATTATCTAAAAACTAATATCCGGCATATACTTTTCTCTCTCTTTCTATATATAATAATAGTAATAATTTCCTTATAAAGTGCGGTACTGACGAGATGAATATGCATGACATTTAGGAGTCACACAAGTCCCATTTTCAATATAAATCATATTTATTAATACAAGAAGCATTTTGAGATAGGTAATATTTGAACCTTGGTCAATTAGATGTTGAAACCACTGCTCAACCACCTGATGTTTAACATAACATAAAAACTGACTTCTAGTTCTGTTGACAGATTATAGCTACGGAAAATTATCCAGTTAGATGGGTAACTCCGATTGGGCTTCCAGTTGTCCAGCCATATCAAAAGTTTGGGAGGAAAATGGTGCATATCTTATACGTTGTTTCTAATATCTTTAAATATCCACTCTTCTCTTCTCTCTCTCTCCGTTTGTTTTGCTTTATCTTGCTAGACATTCTTTGTTGATCTCTAGTGCAGGTTAAAACTTCTCTCCAGGTTCTGACTCTGAAAAGCTATACTGATAAGGTATGTTATTGACTTGTTTCTATTTGCCAATGTTAATCTAAATATTGTTCAGGTACATGACCTTGCATATATGAGTTTCTGTTAGAATTTTGAAGAAAAATCTGCTGATTTTACACATTTACTTTTTCTTCTTCTTCTCCTATTGTGCTAAAGCCTAGGTTTTGTTGCTACGATAACTTTAGGTTATGGTTCAACGACAAAGAACTGCTTTCCCCCCCAACTTTGTTCACTCCCTGGATAGCTCACATATGATGATGACTGCGATTGCTTGCAAGCATGCTGGCTTAAATTTTGCAGGTTTGCTTATTTCTTCCATCCCATGGGATCTTCAGGTATTTATATAGTTTCTGACATGAATATGTTTTTACGATTGCAGGAGTGCATGATTCGTATTGGACGCATGCCTGTGATGTTGATGTTATGAATCGGATACTGAGGGAAAAGTTTGTCGAGCTTTATGAAACACCAATCCTTGAGAACGTATGAGTTTTTCCTTCTTATTTATTAATAACACTATATGGAAAGCTATCATAAAAGGCCATTATTACCAAAATTTTACTTTTGAGGCGACTCCTAAGCTATTCAAGCTTTTTTTTGAGAAGCCAGAGGGCAACTTTTAGGGGATAGTATTCTTCCAATCAAAGTGCAAGATGAAACTGGGCGGGATAGTATTATTCCAATCAAAGTGCAAGATGAAACTGGGAGGGATAATATTATTCCAAGCAAAGTGCAAGATGAAAATGGGCCAACTGTGAACGGTTGAAGGAAGCCCTGAGTATAACCAAGCCCTGAGTATAACAAAGGAGCATCTCCTGCTCCTTTGTTGAAAAGAGAAACAATAGACTTCTATTGTTTACAACCTTTCCAGAATTTTGGTGCTTCCCATTACACATCCGTCAGTGTCTTTAAACTATCTTCCTTCACACTCCCTCCCTGGATAAGAAATATAATATTGGCAACATACTGAAAAAGTGGGACCACATTATTCTGTCCTGCAGCTATATAATCTCTCAACTGACCTGCCTCACAGCCCCAAAGTGCCCCAACATTCTTTGTTTAAAACCCAATGACCTGCTCTCAAAGGCAGGAGAGGGGCCAACGAGCAACCCTGCTGTGTTAAGGTCTTTGGTTGGATCAAGTTGACCTGAAATGAGTTGGTTCACTTAGCAACTGGTTCAGTCCCATTTTGCTACTTCACCTTTGTTTGATTTGGTCAACCAACTAGTTAGGTCACGTTCCAAGGAGTAGTGGGCTAAATTGACCTTGATGCATTAAACTAGATTTTGGTTTCTGGACTCGATGATTTTGCAAAGAGCTTGTCTAATCTTAGGAAATTTATATTTGAATATTAGTGGTAGTTTCCGTTCATGTAAAGTTCAATATAATCCAAAAAATGATATCATGATCATGATATAGGGAGGCCCTCAATAATTTGTTTGCTCTTCCTTTCTTTTTTCGTTTTCCCCTTATCCTGTTTCCAAATGCCTTACCAAGTTACTCCTATCCTTGCTGTTGGAAGAAATGAGTGTATTGTTATTTCTGTGAACACTAGGCTCTCTTATATAGAGGATAGACCTATGGGTAAATTACATAAGATGGATACAGAGAAAATAAAAGAACAAAACAATACACATAGAATACGTAAACATATAAATATCTCTACACTCCTCCTCAAGATAGAGCATGGATGCCAATCATGTTTAGCTTGGATGAACATTTCTGAAATGGTCCTCTGCGCAAAGCCTTGGTAAAGATATATGTTGTTTGTTCTCTCGAACTAACATGCGAGGTATCAAGCCCTTCTGAATCATATCTCTAGTGTAATGGCAATCTACCTCAATATGTTTTGTTCTCTCATGGAATGCATGGTTGTTTGCAATGAATATGGCATCCTGATTATCACATTGTAACTGCATGGGTAGAGGAACATCTATATGCAAATCAACTAACACTGCTCGAACCCTTATCATTTCCGTACCAACTTGCGCCATAGCCCGTTATTCAGATTCGACATGTGATCTAGCCACAACTATTTGTTTCTTGCTTCTTCAAGAAACAATAGAACTGCCTATGAACACTGCGAAGCCCGAAGTAGACTTCCTATCCTTGGGACACCCTGCATAGTCAGCATCAACGCGTGCGGATACAGAGAGTTCTGCTCCTTTCTTGAAGACTAGTCCTGCACATGGAGAGGATTTTAGATATCTCAATATCATGTATATAGTGTCCATATGTACTTGTTGAGGTTGCTCCATGAACTGACTCACTCGACTCACATCAAAAGAGATATTCGGTCTGGTAATAGTAACATAAAGGAGCTTTCCGGTCCCATATCTCTCTGTATCTCCTCTTATCGACCTCATTTGTATCATCATCGTATAACTTCATAGTAGGATCCATAGGAGTAGAGGAAGGTCGACACCCAATCATGCCCGTCTCATCAAGCATATCTGTTACATATTTTCTTTGGGTCATCACAAGACCTTGTCAATTCCCAGCACATTCCAACTCTAAGAAATACCTTAGGGTGCTCAGATCCTTGGTAACAAATTGACGACCCAGAAATTCTTTTGCCATCTTTGTTCCCTGCACATTATCTCCTGTAACAACTATATCGTCAACATACACCATGATAACAACTGTGCCTCTAGGTGTTCTCTGCACAAATAGAGAATGATATGCATTTGACCTCTTGAACTCCTGCCGTTCAATTAGATCCGAGATTCTGAAACCATGCCCTTGGACTTTGTTTAAGGCTATATATTGCCTTATGGAGTCTACATACCTGTTGACACCAAGGCTCTAAATGTCAGTTTCGGTCACCATTTCAGTATCGACCAAAATAGAATTTCGATGGAATTTTGGTGGAATTTCGATCGGAATTTCGATCATTTCGGTCATTTTTTGTACTAGGACTCCCATATTTCGGTCATTTCGGTCGAATTTCTATTTCGACCGGATATCGATATTCGATAGAAATTCGACCGAATTTCGCTGAAATTTGAGGCCATGGTTGACACTCCCCCTCAGCAGCAAACCCCAGAGGCTGCTGCATGTATACCTCCTCCTGTAGATCTCCATACAAAAATGCATTTTTAATATCTAGCTGAAATAATGGCCAATCACGTGCCACTGCAACTGGAAGAAGAATACGTAACGTGGAGTGGCGAGCAACAGGAAAGAAGGTGTCCACGTAATCTACACTGTAGGTCTGGGTAAAACCACTTGCGGCCAATCTTGCCTTGTAACGATCATGGCTTCCATCTACATGATGTTAATAGTAAAGACCTATTTGCAACTGACAATAGAGGCACCAGGAGGGGCAGACACCAAACTTTTGTACCACGAGATTGCAAGGCAACCATCTCTTCCTACATAGTTAAACATTAACGACTATCTTTCAAGGCCTCCTGATAAGTTCGTGGAATGTCCACAGCAGACAGAACAACTGCAAACTTCTGAAAATCCCCTGTCAGAATGAAAGGACACATAGGAAGCAAGCGGATTTGACGCACACGCACGCATTTGCTTCTGAACAACAATGGGTACATCCAGATCATCTGGAATATCTTCCTGTAATGATTCCTGCACAGAAATATCTCCAGACCCATCATTAGAAACCATGGTTTCATAACAAACGTGGGGCGTGTTGGATGACGGGCGATGACCATGAGCAGAAACTGGACGACGTCTATAACATTTGGGTAGTGGTGGAACAATGGACACAAGCGACTGTGACGAGGGAAGTGGTGGTGGAGTTGGTGGTGGCGGCGAAGGCGGTGTTGGAGGTGTGACTGGTAGAGGAGACAATTATCTCAGGAGGAGGTTGCATGTAGATTTTAGTATCAGACTCTGAAGCGGCCAACCTGTCACCTGAGGGAGAAATGCATTACAGACTCAAAAAATGTGACATTAGCACTTATATAGTATTTTCTGCGTAACGGATCATAGCACTGATACCCCTTCTGGGTTTTGGAGTGCCCAACAAACACACATTTGACAACTCTAGTAGAGAGCTTGTCAAGATCTGGAGCCAATTGATGAACAAATGCAACAGAGCCAAAGACACGGGGAGGAAGAGAGAACAACTCCTTCTCAGGGAAGGCTATAGTGAAAGGAATTCGTTCACCCAAAACAGATGAAGGCATACGATCATGGCCTTAGATTTCTGCGAAATTCGGTCGAATTTCTGTCGAATATCGATATCCAGTCGAAATCGAAATTCGACCGAAACGACCAAAATGACCGAAATATAGGGGTCCTAGTACAAAAAATGACCGAAATGACCGAAATTTCGATCGAAATTCCACCGAAATTCCATCGAAATTCTGTTTTGGTCGGTACTGAAATGGTGACCGAAACCGACATTTAAGGCCTTGCATACGATTCACAAGATACCATACCGTAAGTACAACATCACCTTAAAACGAGTGTGGGGCACGACTCTGATTAAGAAGGGTCCGAGTATTGCCAAGTAAATGTCGATGCTTCCTCTCTGCAACACCGTTTTGCTGAGTGGTGTAAGCACAAGATGTTTGATGTATTATACCACGGGAGGACAAGTAGGACATTGCACGAGTATAAAACTCTAAAGCATTATCGATCCGTTCTCATTTCACAGTAGAAGAAAACAGATTGTGCACTTCATTGATAAAAATTTTGATCACATCTCCTGCTTCAGATTTATTCTTCAATAGAAAGATCTACGACAAACGGGAAAAATCATCTACTGCAATAAGATAAAACCAGTGTCCCTGGTGATCAGGAACACGACTTGGACCCCAAATACGGACATGGATTAACTCTTAAAGGGAGCTACTGCTTCGACTCTGGCGACTGGGAAATGCTGATCGATGATGCTTTCCCAACCGGCATGCTTCACAGTGGAAGGATGAACCCGGAGAAATTTGTGACAAAATTCGACACAATTTCTGGAGAGGAAGGTGACCAAAACGTAGATGCCAAGTGTAAGAAGTGACTGGTCCTATTGAATGAAGGGATGCGCCTGCATAGGTAGTGCGAACCAGGCTATACAGACCACCCTGCTCACGATCACAACCAATCACTCTGCTCGTAAGAATGTCCTGAAAAACAAGAGACGATGGTCAAAAATAGCTCGACAGTGCAAATCCTTTGTAATTTGACTAATGGATAACAAATTCATAGAGAAATCTGAAGCATGTAACACATTCTGCAGATGCATCGAATGCATCAAACTAATCTTCCATGTCCAATGATCGAGGAATGGGTCCCATCAGCTATCACCACAGTTCTTCCTGGAGGAACCTATCTATATGCAGTAAGCTGCTCTCTGTCTCGACATAAATGGTGGGTTGCCCCAGAGTCCACATTCCACTCTGTAATCGCAGGTCCATGACAAGCAGTAAAAGCATAAAGACTACCTGAGGTGCTGGCTGTAGCAGACGTACTAGCAGAAGCAGAAGCTGCCACATCTGATTGTCCTCCTGGAGATGAGACAGGAGGCATGATACCCGAAGTCTGGGCACGAGATCATCAAATCTCTGATATGGAGTAGAAGGTGCTGGAGATTCAACCTGTTCCGCTACCCTTGCTGATGCTGGGAAACCATGCTTAGAATAGCATGTATCCTCTGAGTGACCGGGACGATGACAATACGTGCATGGTTGATGGATTCGACCCATCGACCACGGAGTCCATGTCTACGAAAAGTAGATGAACCGCCTCTACCCCTGGAGGCAGCCATTGCTGAGGAGGTCTGGCTAGAAGTAGTAGTCGGGATGATAATCCTGTTGAGTCGACGAAAAGCTTCCTACATAGGAGGAATAGTGGCATCCGCAAGGATCTGAGAGCGAGTAGCGTCATATTCATGATCAAGTGCAGCAACGAATACACCCACCATGGTAGCAATCCTGTATGTATTCTGTTGCTTAGGAGTGGTCGTCAGAGGCATGAAGCTGTGGAGCTTCTCAAACATCCCACATAAGGATGTGTATAGTGAGTGGAGAGGCCGTCCATTCTGCTTGACCGTGAATATATCATGCTGCGGTTGAAGAATCTTGGTCTCATTCCGTGCCTAAGAATAGGTTGTTGCGAGAATATCCCACGTTGCCTTAGCAGTGGCCTGATGCAATATGTCATTGGCGATCTCTATCGTCAATGTCGTTGATAACCAGACTTTGGTATATGCGTCGTCTGCTTCCCATGAGTCGTGAATCCATGTTTTCTCCACTGGTTCATCTAAGGCTCATGAACTGCATCGTCCAGAGCTCATAATTCGTCCCGTCCATCTTGACAATCGATGCCGAACCTCTGAAGGCACCTGTGGCGGGTACGTCGACTTTGTTTTCTGACATGATGTCGAATGGAGATCACATGATATGTAGATTGATGGATAGATGTCTACACAGACATGTTAGGATTCGATTGCAATATAGACCTATGCAATCAAATCCATGAATCGAGACGAACGAAGCGAGAGGACAGAAGCGAGGGCCGACGGCAGTGAAGGCCAACGGCCTAGCCGACAGGCTGGATGTGCCCGAGGAGGCGGCGGCGACGGGACCGAGATGTGCTGCGGGCCCGAGAGGGGAGGTCGCGGCGTTGAGGAAGAGAGGCGGGAGGACCTCGAGAGGGGCGGCGGCGTCGGAGAAGGGAGGGGTACCTGTGGGCAGCGATGCCGAAAGAGGGGACTGCGGGCGGCGCCGAAGGAGGCGAGGGGCTGGCGGGTAGGGATTTAGGGTTAGGGTATACGAGCTCCGATCTAGGACCGCCGCTCTGATACCATGTTTGAAGAAATGAGTGCGTTGTTATTTCTGTGAACCCTATGCTCTCTTATATAGAGGAAAGACCTATGGGTAAATTACATAAGATGTATACATAGAAAATAAAATAAGAAAACAATACACATACAATACGTAAACATATAAATATCTCTACACTTGCTACTTGATGAATCCCCATTCATCACTCTTTATTCCTTTATTTTAGTTAGAAACCTCAGCAAAAAGACCGTGTAAATCCTTGTAAATATCATAATATGTCAAAATACATGCATCTTGTAATTATGCATAATTAGCATGTTTTTGTGTGAAAATAAAGGAATAAAGAAACACAAGAAAAAGAGGGAAATATTTAGAATAAATATTGAGTGACCTAATCCCTAGGGAGGGCTCAGGATGGGCCTGACCGCAAAAGAATCCAAGTAGAGAGATAAGGTCAACCATGTATGTACATAACCCTATGTATATAAATAAATTTATTTTCCTCAAAATAAAAACAAAAAGTGTTTCTCACATTTTGTACATATTTATAAAAATGAAATAAAAATCAGAAAAATAAAAATAAAAAGAAAATAATAAAAATCATTTTCCACCTTGTATATGTACCATGTACATATGTATATAAACCTATTTATTTAACTCATGTAAATAAATCATAAAAATAAAATAAAAATACCCTTTTTATTCCAAATTTTATGTTGTAAATAAATAAAATATAAAATTGGAATAATAGTACAAAATAAACAATTAAAAATAAAAATAAAAAATACATATATGCTTATACCTATATCTAATAATAATATAATGTAAATACATTATTTATTTTTTAAAAAAAATAAATAAAAATCACTAAAAAATACTTTGAAAATAAATAAACATTTTTCATTTTAAAATTTTTTCCCTCTCTAGAGTGACAGCTATCCGAGGAGAGTGTCGCAGCGAGGAGAAGGCAGCCCCAACCACTGATCCGACGACTTGCGCCGTCGTGCTCCGCCATCGAGCGAGCCGAGCCTCTGGCCTCGACGAGCTATCGAGGCGACGATCCCAGGAGCTTCCTTAGCCCCAACATAGTCGACTCCAGCCGCCAGGTATCCCCGATTCATCTTAGGTTAGGTTAATTTCGATTTCACCCAATTAGCGCCGTCGGCCTTCGCTGGCTGATTCACCTCACTCCGTTCATCGATTCGATCATCCAACCCTCGATTCACGTTCACGAGACTTCTCCCCACGTTCTGCACCCATCCGATCATCCTGACTCGCGCCGGAGGAGGACTTCAGGTCCCCATCGCCTTCGCCTCGCCGGAGACCTCCGCTCCGCCTCATTCCGACCGCCTCTTCGCCCGCTAACGGATCGAGGCATTTTGCCCTCGACCTAGGTTTCTTGCGGTGCAGCTTGGAGGTCGAATCGACCTCATCTGGAGGTCGACTCATTCGGGCATAGCTGCTCCGACCCACCTTCGTCGTCGGAGCTCTCCAGAGCCCCTCAACCTCATCGGAGCATTCCAGGAGCTGCGGACCAGCGTAGGCGATCATTTCCACCTCTCAACAGCTCAGGAGCTCCCCCCCACCGCGTGTACTGGGCCGGCGAACCTCGCCGACGAGGAGTTCTTGGAGGACCTTCAGCCACCATCAGATCGAGACCCCCACTCCAAATTAGATCGTCACCGTCCATCTGTGGGAGGTCTCCAGCCGTTGATCCATCTGAGGGTCGCGAGCAGCCGTCGGATCGAGCCCAAGATTGCATCTGGAGCGTCGATCAAAGAAGTGGTATCCGTAGCCCTCCGCCGTCCGATCAGCACGTGGACCCCCTCGGCCGTCGATCATTAATAAAGGGGTAATTTCCCTTAGACCCCTCCTTTTATCGCATTTATAGTTTAGTCCTGTAAATATTTAGTGGAGTTGTTTTTATTTCAGAATATTTGCCCCTTGGACCTTGTAGTTTCTTTATTTGCATTATAGTCCCTGTTTATGTGAGACACGTGCATCGACACGTGAGGCTTGGGTTATTTGCAGCATTAGTCTTGAACTTTCTGTGTGTTAATGTGTGCATCTTTTTAAATAGGAATTACAGAAATGCCCCTGTGAATGCCAGTCACGTGTATTGCTCGTGTGTTTTTGGACTATTTGCAGTATCGACCCTGATCTTTTTATATTTGTTATTGTTTGGCCCTGTAAGTATGTTTTCTTGCACTTAGGTCCTTGCTTGCTGTGTGCCTGGTTTTTATTGAATAACATATCAATTGAACTCCAAATTAGGTGAAATTTGGATACGTGGCTCCTGCCACTGTGTAAAAATTTCTCTAAAATTTTGGGACATTTTTGAGGCTTTTTATTATTTTTAAAAATTCAAAAAACACGTATTTTTCTCACTGTTTGAAAAAGAAAATCAAAGAAAAATATAAACACTTTTCTAAAAATTCTAAAAAAATTAAGGATTATTAATTTAGTGGTTTTCTAGCTCCTGTCCAATTTTGGGCTTATTTGGATTTATAAAACACATAAAAATTGAAAAAAACCTAAAAATCATATAAAAATCATTAAAAATTCTATAAAAATAAAAAATGCAAACTCTTTTTCTGTAATTTAGTTTTTGTATATATTTTTCATAAAAATTGTCTTCATATTTTTATAGACCAATTATATATTTTTAATTAGTCTTTCAAGTCTGGCTGCACAGGGAGCACTGTTTTTCCCTTTTCTCGATTTTTATAAAATTAACGAAAAATTGAAAAATTCTGAAAAACCCAAAACACTTAAAAATATAAAAAAACAAAATAATAATTTTATCTCAATTTTTGGATTATTTTGGAGTGCTTAAATAAATTGTTAAAGTTGCTTGTTTATACGTTTCCTTTCATTTTCTTATATAATTAAAAACACAAAAAAATTTAAAACAATTAAAATCCACCAAAAAATATTTTATTATTTATTTTCGATTTTGACTACTTCATAGGCCGTCTCGGCCAACCCGTGCTCCTTGAGTCTGACCCTGGTCGCTATACCAGGTGAAATAAAATAGCGAGGACCACTGTTTGCTTTCATTATTTGATTTTCTTGCTTTATCTTCGTTTTGGTGGTCTTATATTTTTCTAGTTGACCGATTCTCTTGATCCGGGTCGCAACGACCTGAGAGTGATCTCTACCTTGCCCAGATCTTGGTTTCATGGATTTTTCGGTCATCAGAATAGCGCCGTTGTCGGGGAGCACGACTTAGTAGTCTTCTTCGATTTTTCGCGATTTTTCTTTTCCGCGGCTTTTCTATAGATATTTGTAGATATATATTTTTATCTGATTTGTTTATATATCTTTCTAGACTGACACACTTCCGTTTTGCTTTCTTGCGAGGGCCCGAGGACCGAGGCGGCTTTTTCGGAAGCCGAAGCAATCGCGGGATTTGGAGGCGGCTTCCTTCTATACGAAGCCGCAGGAGAGCGCGAGGAGGAGAGCTAAAGTGCGAGAGCCACGGAATAGCCGCGAAAATAACCGTAGTTTAATTTTGATTAGTTTAGCTTTATTTTCAGCAGAATTGTTTATTTGTAATAACACAGGGACTCAGACTTGGACACTTGGGTGATATCGGGGTTTGTTTTGTCGAGCACCGGTGTGCTCAGGGGACTTCACCGCAGTTTTCGCCGGTTTTTGATTTCTGACCGTTTATAGCCCTAGCTTAGGATTTTCTGTGATTGCGACGTAATTAATTATGACCAAATCCCTAATTATCTGCATGTACCTATAGATCGATAATTGGACTTAATTAATTAAATCACAAAGAAAAAGTCGGATTACTTAACTCTAGTCCACGTGCCTTGAGGAGTCACATACAACGCGTGCAGGATCCGTTGTAGCGAACACCGAGTGGCTCCCTAAGATAGGACTCCGGACTTAGGCTTGAGTAACCGGCTACTGTGCTTACGTGTAGAAATTGTTTTGTCTAGGGCCGGATTCTTGTGCATCATATAGGTTGTTTATATTTTGTTTTTATTTTATTCGTGGATCATTCTGCATGTAGACTGCTGGAGTCAGGTTCGCATTTCTTACTCTACATGCATCATTGATTTTCACGCGTCGGTTTTTTCGTCTTCTCCCCTCGGTTTTTGGACTTAAAATAATCAGGAGAATCGAAAAATTCGTTAGGAGTTGTTTGAGCTGAAAAATACCTAAAAACAAAAACTATAAAATTGGGACTGCTAAACACAGTCGACCCTAAAAGACACATCACCTAAAAATTTATCTTGGGGAGATCAACCCCCTCATTGTCTGGTTTGGATGCGCGAGAGAGTGACCCGCACACTAGGCTAGAGCCACATCCGAGCCCCGATCAGACTACCGGCCTTTTATACAAGACAGTCTGGTAGGTGGATTGGATTCCTATCAGGTCACTTAACCGCTTTGATATCCTGACATGATCACCTAAATAAAATTGACAAGATAATTGACCGAGCTCTTACGGTCTTCAACTCAGCGTGGAATAGGTGAACTCGGGTTTTGTTTTCTCATCTTGTATGTTTCTAGATCTCATCCGCCCGACTCGCCAGATCAGAATGATGGGCAGGAGGTCCCTTAGGCAGCCTCTGGTTGCACCGCTTTTTAACACTCTAGCCCGTTCATTTAGGTTGGTTCGTGAGACCCAGACCCGCTCTTCGAACCCGAGTTTGATTCCGCCTGGTCCCCTTTGACCACACTTCTTCTATTCATGAGTTACCAGTGCCAGATGCGAGACAACAGACAGATGATATTTCGGCACCTGAGTTTGGGTCTTTTGCCTTTGCAGAGACCATGGCCAGCAGCGACGAGCGCACTAATGGTCCGAAGCCAGAGACGACCACATCCGTTCTGTACCAGGGTGCGATCAACACCATCATGTTAGCCTCCCTTGAGACCATGCAGCGACAGATACGAGATCAGGGGGCTTTCATGGTGGAGATGAGGAGAGAGATGGAGAGACTGAGAGCAGCAGCAGACCAGCCGCGAGCCGAGGGGCGGAGAGGACCCGATCAGCTAGACCAGCCGGCAGCAGCAGCACAGCCGAGGCCGATGCGGGAGTTGCACAACCCCGGATCGACCCTGACACACCGGTGGGTGGTTCTTCCGGCTATCGTGGGAGACTTCAAGTTCCCCCCGAACACACTTCAGCTACTCCCACGCTTCCACGGGTTCGCCACTGAGGAGCCCCATCTTCATCTCCAGGAGTTTGAGATGATCTGCAGTACAGTCCACGATCGTCAAGTGGACGAGGACATTATACAGATTGATTGCATTCCCTTTCTCCCTCGCCAACAGAGCAGCCAACTGGCTGAAGTACTTAGGGAGATCTGTGTACACCTGTGAGCAGCTCCGCACCGAGTACTTGAACAAGTACTATCCACCCGGGCATACTAATGTAGGGAGGGCCCTGATCAACAACTTCTCCATACTCCCCAACGAGCAGTTCCATGAGGCATGGGAGAGGTTCCGTGAGCTTACCGATAGATGCCCGCACCACGACATCACGAAGCCGAACCTAGTTCAGAGCTTCTTCTGTGGGTTGACACTAGAGCAGCAGGGCCTGGTGAATGCTTCTTGTGGCGGTTCCTACTTCGCCAAGGATGAGGATCAGGTCTGGGCTATCTACGAGGAGATAGCCGAGAACTACACAATGATGTCCCAGACCTGACTCTACACTCAGGGGCGTCCACAGCCACAGACCGTGCAGTTTCAAAGGATAGCACGGGTCGATGCCAGTCCTTCTACTTCGTCCGCGGGAGCCGCACAGGCTGAGTCTACAGCCGCAGACATGGGGATCATCAGCGAGAAGCTGGACCGGATCGAGTTAATAGAGAAGAAGCAGTGCCAGGTCATATCTCAGATGGATCAGATGGTACAGATGCTGGGTGATCTGAAGACACAGGTCATGTGTCTCCGGGAGGCACAGACAGCTTCTCAACCCCGTCTTCAGTCACGAGGAGATCCGAGCAGCAGTGGCAGCTCGTCCCAGCGCTCCAGTCAGCCTAGACATGTTCACCTTGTACAGGCAGAGCCGTACCAGCAGCCAAAACCGTACTACCAGTCACCACCATCCCCAGACACTCAGATGGTGGTCTACCAGCCGGATCAGCCCCTAGCAGTACTCCCCCACCCATTTACGAGCCGGAGCCGTTGATGGATGTCAACGGGATTTGGTACGACCGACCCCAGCCCGGTATCCGACGAGACCATCCCGGATTCCGTTGGTCAGCCGGAGGTGCCAGTTCCCAGCAGCAGCCTTCAGTTAAGGGTGGCCAGTATGGCCATCAGCGAGAGCACCAGCAGCCACAGCCCCCAGTACACCACCAGCAGCAGCAGTCATCCCAGTATGGCCCTCGTCCCTATCTGCAGGGACAACCGTGGAGGCGAGATCAACCTCCACAGCAGCAGTATCATCCACAACAGTACCCCTCTCACCCGCACCAGCAGCAATAGCCTCACTACGAGTGAGGCCACCCGTCAGGTTCTCATGGGCCAACCTATGAGAACCCCGCCTTAGACGACCTAGCCTGCCTCATGACAGAGCAGCATGCTACCTTCAGACGGGAGATAGATGAGTTCCGCCAGGAGATGCAGGAGATCGTGAGAGGGAAGGCCGCCATCCCTGTCCAGATTGAGCCAAATCTGAACAACCTGAAGAGGAAGTCTGAGTAGGTAGAGTTCACAGAGATTACCACTCCCAGTGATTCTTTTTGTGATTTGTCTGCATACATGTTTGATGCTGATTTTGTTACACTTAGGAGCGGTAGGATGCCAGCAGGCGGCGCCTCGTCTGAGCGACGATTCCACGCCACTTCCTGGACGCCAGGCGAGGAGGAGTGCGGTACTGACACCACGAGAGATGATGACGGTGGTGCTGACGCCAGCATGGACGTTGATCCAACCGACGGTACTGAGGCCGTCGTTTCACCAGATGGAGGAGGTGGTACTGAGGCCACCACAATTGCTGAGCCAGAGTGTGGTACTGATGTCGCGAGACGACATGCCGAGGGTGGTACTGAGGCCACCATTTCTACTTCTACTAGTCCTATTGTCTTTCCGTCTGTACATGTATCTCAGGACGTTTCTGGAAATAAAGGAAAGGGTTTGTTATTTTCGGATCCACATATGTTGATTGATGATGTTTGTGTGGATTCTGCTGTTCGTGAGCATACCAGACCCTCTCCTAGTCCTTCATCTGAGAAGGACCCCGTGATCCCCTTTCCACGAGCGCTTCACATGGCAAAGGGGAAGAAAACAGAAAATCAAAAAAAGAATCATCAGATAGAGTTCAACCAGCAGATGATAGATAGATTCCATATTCAACTGACTCTACAGGAGGCCTTGGAGCACATACCTCTACTCCAGAGATCACTCAGAGACAGGACCACAGTCAGGAGGAAGAGGAGGAACCATCAGTCTGAGATCCACGTGCTTACTCGTGCCACTTGTTTCGCGATACAGAACCGTCTGCCAGCGAAGAGGCCAGATGCAGGAGCCTCGTATGTAAGATGCCACATCCATGAGCAGAGGTTCGACCACACTCTATTAGACAATGGTTCTTTGATCAACCTACTTCCGGCAGCCCTACTCGACCGCTTCGAGTTGGTCACTCTCCGACAGAATAGGACGGTCCTTCAGTTTGCTGCTCGATCAGTCAAGAGGCCGAAGGGGTTGCTGAAGGACGTTGTCGTCTCGATTCAGGGCCTGAAATTCCCTGTGGACTTCGTTGTGTTGGACATGGAGATCCCTGAGTCTATGACCGATACCCTCATCATTTTAGGACGCCCGTTCCTGGCCACAGTTAAGGCAATGTCCGACCATGATAGCGGGAAGGTGTACTTTCGCGTCGAGAGCGAGAGTATACAAATAGAGACGGTCGAGGAGACTAGAGCCAGGGATTCAGCTTGTTCAGAGCCAGCTTTCGATTCAGAGCAAATGACAGAGTCAGGGCGAGACATCCACCATGACTGTGATTTTGTGATTACAGATGACGAGGCAGTTTGGGCAGATCCAGTCGCACATGCCATCCTCTCACCTTCAGAGTTCGCTGATGCAGAGACGCCAACAGAGGAGAGCTTGGAGAGCGCATTCCTGGTCCAGGATACATCTTAGGCAGCAGAGCCGGTTCCTGACCGCGAGATAGATTCTTATGAGTATGATACATATCCTTCGGAGTCAGATAGTGATTGGGTAGAGTTTGCTGATTTGATACCATGTCTGACTTCCACTGAGCCTACAACTAGGGAGGAGGTTGATTCCGTGCAGAGCAGAGACAGTCCAGCAGAGCAGCCTTCTCCAGATTCAGATTGTGAGCGAGAGTTTTCATTCTCCCATGCAGATTTGGCAGCGTTCACTCAGACCTTTCAGAGGCCAGATTTGCCAGCACCTACTTGTCCAGAGCTGAAGCCGCTACCGTCATCGCTGAAGTATAGGTTCCTTGCGAGTGAGTATGAGATGTACCCAGTCATTATCTCCGCTGATCTTACTGGAGAGCAAGAATCCCGTCCGATGGGGGTTCTTAAAAAGAACCGTAAGGCGATAGGATGGAGTGTTGCTGATCTCCAGGGGATCAGTCCGGCTCTGTGCTCCCACCATATCTCTCTCGAGGAGGAGGCAAAGCCGTCGCATGAGTTCCAGCGGCGGCTGGACTAGAATCTTCGAGAGGTTGTCATGAAGGAGATCTCGAAATGGTGGAGCGACGATTTTATTTACCCCATCTCCGACTCCAAGTGGGTTAGTCCATTGCATGTGGTGCCGAGAAGACGGGCATCACCACAATTGTCAGTGAGTCTGGAGAGAAGATCGCTACTCGGGTACCCACTTCTTGGCGGGTCTGTGTGGACTACAGACGTTTGAACCATGCCACCAAAAAGGATCATTTCCCCCTGTCCTTTATTGATCAGATTATTGAGAGGCTGTCAGGGAAGAGCCATTATTGTTTCTTGGATGGGTACTCCGGATATAATCAGGTGGCCGTCGCTCCCGAGGACCAGGACAAGACCACCTTCACTTGTCCCTTCGAGACATATGCTTTCAGACGCATACCATTTAGATTGTGCAACGCTCCGACGACATTTCAGAGATGCATGCTGTCCATCTTTTCGGACATGGTGGGAGAGTGCTTGGAGGTCTTCATGGATGATTTCTTGGTCTACAGCGACGGGTTCGATTCTTGTCTTGACTGCCTAGACCGAGTCCTTCAACGATGCATTGAAGTTCACCTTGTGTTGTCTTGGGAGAAGAGTCACTTCATAGTGACTCAAGGGACGGTGCTTGGTCATATCATCTCCAACAGGGGCATGGAGGTTGATCCGACCAAGGTGGATGTCATTAGAAAACTCAATCCACCGTCCAACTTGCGGCAGTTACGGTCCTTTCTGGGGCACGTCTGTTTCCACCGACGCTTCATTCATGATTTCAACAGGATTGCCCGACCATTGACTGATATGCTGACGAAAGACACCGAGTTCCTTATTGATGACTGTTTATCGTCATTTGAGAATCTCAAGCGCTGTGTTGTAGAGGCTCCTTTTCTCCAGCCACCCGATTGGTCTCTCCCATTCGAGATCATGACGGACGCCTCCGATTTTGCCGTGGGGGCCGTGCTGGGACAGAGGAGGGACGGAGTCCCATTTGCTATTCACTACACTAGCCGTACATTGGATGCCGCGTAGCGGAACTATACCGTCAATGAGAAGGAGATGCTAGCCGTAGTTTTTGCCCTAGATAAGTTCAGATCTTACATCATTGGATCTGGAGTGACCATCTATGCTGATCATACCGCCATCCGGTACCTCATGGCAAAGAAGGATGACAACGCTAGATTGACCTGATGGATCCTTCTACTCCAGGAGTTTTATATAGAGATTAAGGATAAGCCTTGAGTCAAGAATGTGGTGGCAGATCATCTCTCCCGATTAGAGTATCTTGAGGATTCTGAGCAGACTGAGCCTATTTGTGAGACCTTCCCAGATGAGGCGATTCTTGCTATCGCCTCGCTCCCATGGTATGCCGATATTGTGAACTATCTTGTCGCCAAGAAAGTTCCACAAGATTGACCCAGGCAGAAACTTGACACCTTCCTCGCGAAGGCCAAGTTTTACCATTGGGAGGATCCTGTCCTTTACCATGAGAGAAGGGATAATATCTAGCGTCGGTGCATTCCTCAGGAGGAGCATAACAACGTCCTTACTTACTGCCACAAGCTTGAGGCAGGAGGACATCACTCTGGGAGGAGAGCGGCACAGAAAGTGCTCCAATCCGGCCTAGGGTGGCCTACTCTCTTCAAGGACTCTGATGAATTCGTGAAGAGGTGTACTGACTGTAAGAGGATGGGCACTTGTGGACATCGTGATATGATGCCGATGCAGCCATGGTTATTAAGGTGGCAAGGTGCCAAGGCGTTCATTCTGGGCGCCTGGGCGCCTAGGCGCGCTTAGGCGCGCCTAGGCGTCTAACAAAATGTGACCTATATCGCATTTGAGACATGCGATATATTTAAAACAAATGGATGTCGCATGTCTCAAATGCGACATCATTTTTTATTTTTTTAAGCGCATGTCACATTTTGGAGATGCGACATAAAATAATATATTTTTTTAAGAAAAATTACAGTAAATATTGGATTTATTTTTCTGTCAAGACCTTTTGTATTTATAAATACATAGTAACTAGAGTGTTAGAGTACTAAATATCATTTAACCAAACATTAGTGATTAATCACAAGAATGAAGAATCACAACACATAAAGGAATCAGAATATAGATAATTAAACAAGCTATGTTTGGCATACTGACAAATTGTTTGGCAAAAAAAAGGTGGAAAATGTACTAAAAATACTGACAAATTGTTTGGCATAACACAATATTTCAAAGACTGAAAGACAATAATCTAATACAACAATGCTTCAGTCATCATCATCACACAGGTTAGTTTCTTCTTCATGTCCTTCATCTTGCTCTTGGCCATCATCATTTAGATCCATCCAATCATCTTCCTCGTCTTCTTCCTCCTCATCGTCCGGAACATGAGGAGGTACATATTGTCGCCTAATCACATGTGCACGACGAGTACCACGACGACCACGACCACGAAGACCACCACGTGCTGAAGTGCTTGGTTGTGCTTGTGGTTGACTCCTAGGACGAGATCCTTCATATGCTTGAGAAGCACATAATGCTTCATCAATGACCCTCAGTGTAAGCCCCGGTACAACCTCTGGTTCCACGTAAAGACATGTCATCCATTCACTTGACCAATCTAACTCTGAAAGAGCAATTGGATCAAAATCTTTTGCTAAATTCCCGAGCCTCCTATTTTTGAATCTCTCCTCAAGTTGCTTGTTGTATTGGATGTAAACAAGCTTGGAAAGTCTACAACCTCCAACTTATTCCTCCTCTTTGTGTGGATCTGCACATTTATTCAAGTATTACGTAAATTTACAAGTATAAAGTTGGCATTTATATTTGTAAATTTATAAGTGTTTTTTGATGCATACAGAGTTAAAAGCACTCCAATTGCGTTCACATGAGGAAGATGTGCAACATAGTCCCAAAATACGCTTTGCCACCCGCTTCAGAGCGGGGGTGAGACTTCCATAAGTATCCCACCATTCCACTACACAATAAGTCTACAATGTAAACACATGTTACCATTAAATCATTCAATATAAATAATAAAATGTAACTTACATGGTGGTTTTTTTCCCTTTGTATAATAGCAATTGCCCTGCCAAACATACCACGAGCTCCTTTGTAGACCTCCATTTCAGAGCATATCACGTCTTGTTGATCGGGATCATCAACCATCCTCTCAAGGAAAAATATGAAATCACCTTCATACCTTCCCATCAATGCCTCATTGTTGTCCTTCACTTTATAATAAAATGCAGGATTCAAGAAACATCCTGCACCATACAAAGGACGAGCCATCTGATTATCCCAGGAAGAATCAATAATTTGTAGAATAGGCATGTAATCTGTTTCCTTCCTGCCAAAGTTTTCAATAATCATTTCCTTTGCAGTGTCAAAAGCCCTAGCAATGTATCCCATGGGCGGCTTCTCGTCAACATCCACTAAACGCAACACAGTAACGATGGGTTGCACAACTCTAAGATAATCTTCAATTTTTTCTCAAAAAGCATTCGCCATCACAGTTTCATAGACATATTTCCCATCCTGTGTCTTCGACCAAGAACTAGTGTTCCACACCTCAGAAATGACGCCAAAGCTTTCCTTTGCTTGAGCAAACTACTAAGGGTCAAGTAGTTGGTAGCAAAGCGGGTAAATCCGCTTCTAGACAGCTCTTGGTGATCCTCACTGAATTGTAGAAACGCATCATGCAACCGAATATGCTGGTAAATATAAGTTGTTACTTTTCTGGCCCTCTTGATAACTCCTGCAAATTTCCGTAACTTGGAAATATCTTCAAGCATCAGATCCAAGCAATGTGCAGCACATGGAGTCCAAAAGAGGTTTTTCCTCTTCTCCATCAGTAACTTTCCTGCTAAAACAAAATTGCTTGCATTGTCGGTGACAACTTGTACAACATTCTCCTCACCCACCATCTCCACAGCCTCGTCTATCAATTTGAACACATACTCCCGGTGTGTACATCGGATGTTGCATTCTTTGCATAAATAAAAAATGACCCTTCTGGAGAATTAACAAGGAAGTTAATTAGACTTCGTCGTCGTTTATCAGTCCATGCATCACACATAATCGTGCATCCATATGTCCTCCAATGGCTTTCATGCTTCACCTGCAAATCTTTGGTCCTTGCATATAATCTTTCAAGTAGGGGCTTTCGCAATTGGTGATAAGATGGAGGAACAAATCCTCTCCCAGCTTGGACAATAGCCTCCACTGCCACCTCAAAAGCTTCTCGTTGTGCAACATTAAAAGGAATGCCACATGTATAGAATAGCTCAGCTATGGCATCATATGCCACCTGTGTAGCATCCTTTTTTAAAGCAAACTCAATTATAGTTTGTTGTGCGTCACCACGAGCCCTTGCTGCCTTCCTTTGTGCCACAACCTCCCATGGGCTAGCAGAAGTAAACGAGTCCGTAGGACCCTTGCCGTGTGAATCCTTCCGTACAAGTGGCCTATTTGCAGAACATGAACCAGACGTGTTTTTACCTGTTGTAGCCGTAGGATGTGAGTCATCCAAGATGACTACATGTTCACCATGATCACCATCATCTGCATCTGGAATGTTTGAATCAGCTCCACTATATCTGTAATCAACGACTATCTTCCTCTTCTTGTTACGATTTTTGAAGTCAGCCATCTCTTTCTTAATCTCCACAGTGGCTTTTGGACACATAGATACATCTCGATAACCACCAATCAAGTGTTCTTTCTGCCTTTTGATTCCACCATTAGTAATGTGGCCGCACAATGCACATTACACCTTATTCTTGTCTAGTGTATTCGGCCAAAAAGAGTACTTCCAACCGGGATCCTTCGACACCGCTTTCAAGCATGGATCATTCATCTTGTCGATGAAGCGGGGATCAATTTCTCCAGGACTTTGCAGAGTAGATGGGGTTGGTGTAGTAGTGGGATTAGGAATGACATCCCCATCCAAGGATTCCATTGAAGTCATTCTACAATGGGAGAGCAAGAGAACGCAGGGAGGCTGCTGGAGGAGGAGGGAGGCCACTGGAGGAGGTAGGGAGGTCGCCGGAGGAGGAGGGAGGCCGTTGGAGGAGGAGGGAGGCCGCTGGAGGAGGAAGGAGGCCGCTGGAGGAAGAGGGTGTCCGTTGGAGGAGGTAGGGACTCGGGAGGACGTCGGAGGATGATGGAGGCCGTCGGAGGAGGAGGGAGCCCGCTGGAGGAGGTAGGGAGGCGGCTGCGGAGGAGACAGGGACGATGCAAGGGGTTTCTCTGCTAAACAGAGTAATGAGGGTCGGGTCGAATGCGGTGGGGTAATACAGGATCGAACGGGTATATCGCATTTCCAATATGCGACATGTATATCGCATCTTGAAAATGCGTTATGTATATCGCAATTTGTAAATGCGTTATGTATATCGCATTTTAAAAATGCGATATATGTGTAATACGCATAAAAAAAAGTCGCCTAGGCGGCGCCCAGGCGCGCCTTGACGCCCAGGCGACCCAAGGCGTGCGCCATTTTTTATGAAACAAGGCGTGCTTTCTAGGCGCACGGCTTGGGGCGTCTGGGCGCCTAGGCAGCCGCCTGGGCGCCTAGGCGGCCGCCTGGGCGCCTAGGCGGCCGCCTGGGCGCCTAGGCGGCCGCCTGGGCGCCTAGGCGGCCGCCTAGGCGCGCCTAGGCGCACGCCTTAACAACACTGGTTGCAGCCCATACACTTCTGTGAGGTTTTTGACGCACGGGACGTCGATTTCATGGGTCCATTCCCTAGGAGTCAGGGATTCGAGTACATTCTGTTAGCCGTGGATTATGTGAGTCGTTGGGTTGAGGTCATCCCTGCCCGAACCGCAGATGCTAGGATTGTATGCAGATTTTTGAGGAAGAATATCATTTCACGGTTCGGGGTACCTCGAGTGTTGATATCTGACGGGCCTCATTTCGTCAACGATAAGGTAAAGGCCCTTGCTAGTGAGTTCAGTATAGACCATCGAGTAGCCACTCCATACCACCCTCAGACGAATGGTCTTGCTGAAGTGTCGAACATGGAGATCAAGACTATATTGCAGAAAGTCGTCCGCCTTGACCGAAAGGATTGGTAACAGCTTTTGGACTCGGTCTTGTGGGCACATAGGACGTCTTTCAAGATTCTTTTGGGCACATCTCCCTTTCACCTCGTTTATGGCAAGCCCTGCCATTTACCTGTTGAGCTGAGACATAGGTCACTCTGGGCTGTTACAGATATACTTTTGGATGCAGAGAGTGTAGGAGATTAGAGGAGTGCAAAGTTAGCAGTCCTGGAGGAGCTTCGTGATACTGCCTTTTTAAACAACCTACATTATAAGAAGGGAGTGAAGGAGTGGCATGATTCTCATATCAGCCACAAGCAGTTTGAGCCAGGACAGAGAGTATGACTGTTTGATGCTAGGCTTCGTCTATTTCCAGGGAAGCTACAGAGTAAATGGAAGGGACCTTATTTGGTTAGAAAGGTGCATGACAATGGGAGTATTGATATATCTGAGTTGTCTTCTGATGCTACCTTTCGTGTGGATGGCTAGCGACTCAAGCCATATCTAGATCATGAGCCGCGGGTCATTGATGTTGCCCCGATTCACTTTGCGTGAGATGTGGTCTCTTGACTCACATCTATTGCATCTTACGCCTGATTATCACTGTTCTTCCGATTTGTATAGATCTGGTTGTCCATATCACTCTATTCTTTAGTCACACGCCCCTTTTCTCATCTTATCATTATGCTATACTTAGGGTGTACATTACCCTAAGTATAGGGGGGATGTAGGATTCTCGGGTATTCTATTGATTCTTTCTACCCCTGTTTTGCTGCCTATACTTAGGGATATTTTACCCTAAGTATAGGGAGGGTAGACCCTATACATCTTTCCACTCGGATTTCCCTTCATGTACAGCTTACTATACTTAGGATTACTTGATCCTAAGTATAGGGAGAAACACCGAGTCCTCTTTATTTTATTCTTTGATTCGTCTTTGTATACAAGGCCCTAAATGTCGGTTTCAGTCACCATTTCGGTATCGACCAAAATAGAATTTCGATGGAATTTCGGTGGAATTTCGACCGAAATTTCGGTCATTTCGGTCATTTTTTGTACTAGGACCCCCATATTTCGGTCATTTCGGTCGAATTTCGATTTCGACTAGATATCGATATTCGACAGAAATTCGATCGAATTTCGCTGAAATTTGAGGTCATGTTTGTATATATCAGTCCTTTTCACTTCCCTATACTAAGCTCGAGTTATGTCTTCTTCATCGCTCTTGATCACTCTGAGGACATCGTTCGAGCTAAGTATAGGGGGTGTGTATATATTCCATATATACTTTAGCCATAACTCGTACTTTGTGTGAGTGTGTCAATAAATAAAAATGGTTAAAAATCCATAAAAATTAAAATTTTTCCCTTGTACATAAAATTCTTCTTGCACTTACCTATTTATTTATAAAAATTATTCTTGTACAAATGATTGTAAAATCTTGTTGTGTAAATAGCTTGTAAATATTTTCATATCAAAATTATGTATATAGTACAATTTTTTTGTAAAATGTTTTGAAACATAAAAAGTTTGCAAAAACCTTGTGTAAATTTTTGTAAATATTTCGCAAAACTTCGCATTCATGCATACATCCATGTTTTCAAACATTTTTCAAAAATTTTGCACATGTGTAAATATTTGTAAAATAGCATCTTTGTAAATACTTGCACAGTTTTCCAAATCGTAGTTAACATTTAAACTGGCCTGGAATTAAATTGGAAAATGGAGCTTGGTTAAGTCCTTAATCCACCTAATTATAAGAGGAACCTTATAGGGCTTAGGATTGAGACTTTCAGGTCCATTGGGACTTAATTCTTTGAGTCCACTAGGCTATGAGCATATGTCATATTGATGAGCCTAAGTAGAGCACTTAACAACACACACATGACTCTCAGAGACAATGGCTTTACTTACACCATCACTTTACACATAGCCCTCCACGGATGAGGTGGTGAGGAGGCAGTTTCCTTTGGCTTGGGGTAGCATATGAGGGTAGTACTTTTAGGCGGAACCTGTCTTCTTCTTATAGTGAAGGAAGTGCGTCTCAACTTGGTCTGGTGGTTATGAAGTCTAAAGACAGAAGCTGTGGGTTGCAATAAAGCTTCAAAAGAGGCATAATCTGCTGGCTCAAGAGGAAAAACTCCTTATATATATGCTGCACCATGTAGATATGTTGTACAAAAGCACATGAAAAAAATGTGTAAAAAGAAAAGAACTCCAAAAAAGTGGTGGGTCGGATTGAAAATTTATTAATCCTACCGGAGTGTACATAGTCAAATAAAGCAAAGCTTATGTTATACATGACCATCTCATGAAGCTTGCAGCAGAGACTCAGCTACACTGGTTAGAGCTCACAAGGATACATGGCTACACTGGTAATGGTCCATTCTCCTCTTCCCCCTCTTCTTGAGCCGGTTGCACTTGAACTTAGAAGGGAATACCCCGCTTCTCAAGGAAAGAGTTGCTAGACCGAGGCATTAGAGTTACCGGGTTGAGGGGGGTTGTTTCTTTATTACTTCTGAGGTGGGGAGCTACATATCAATTACTCCGTACAAGGAAAGATTCATAGTCATTAGAGTTTGTGTATGTAGACTTGTTCTGATCTGGTTTATTGAGGAGTCTTGACCATAGATTGGTGGAACTTAGAGGCTGTCAAGTTTTAAGCTTAAGTCCAAATAAGGTTCCGACAAATTAATAATCCAAAGGTCTGACCGAGCTCCATATTTCAATTTAATGAAGGAAAGTTTAATAATCAACCTTGATTTCCTCTCTTTTTCTTTTTCTTCTTCTTTTGCGCTTCTTTTTTAAATAAGTGTTTGCTAAGGGACTAGCAAAAGTAAAGTATATGGGGGTGATGAATCCCCATTCTTCACTCTTTATTCCTTTATTTTAGCTAGAAACCTCAGCAAAAAGACCATGTAAATCCTTGTAAATATCATAAATTGTCAAAATGCATACATCTTGTAATTATGCATAATTTGCATGTTTTTGTGTGAAAATAAAGGAATAAAGAAACACAAGAAAAAGAGGGAAATATTTAGAATAAATATCGAGTGACCTAATCCCAAGGGAGGGCTCAGCATGGGCATGACCGCAAAAGAATCCAAGTAGAGAGAGATAAGGTCAACCATGTATGTACATAACCCTATGTATATAAATAAATTTATTTTCCTCAAAATAAAAATAAAAAGTGTTTCTCACATTTTGTACATATTTATAAAAATGAAATAAAAATCAGAAAAATTAAAATAAAAAGAAAAATAATAAAAATCATTTTCCACCTTGTATATATACCATGTACATGTGTATAAACCTATTTATTTAACTCATGTAAATAAATCAGAAAAATAAAAATAAAAAGAAAAATAATAAAAATCATTTTCCACCTTGTATATATACCATGTACATATGTATATAAACCTATTTATTTAACTCATGTAAATAAATCTTAAAAATAAAATAAAAATACCTTTTTATTTCAAATTTTATGTTGTAAATAAATAAAATATAAAATTGAAATAATTGTACAAAAAACAATTAAAAATAAAAATAAAAAAATACATATATGCTTATACCTATATATAATAATAATATAATGTAAATACGTTATTTATTTTTCACAAAAATAAATAAAAATCACTAAAAAATACTTTGAAAATAAGTAAACATTTTTCATTTTAAAAATTTATCTAAATAAAATCATTTTCATTTTTAAATGAATTTCTAAATAATTAATAAGCGGAATTATCTGATTGGTCCACGGGGGACGTTGACCTCCGGTCAACTGCCCCCCAGGACCACTTCCTCGCGGATCGTGTTTTCGACCCGATTTCTCCAAATATTCTTGACTCGATCCAACCTTCCATCAATCGAAACCCCGGGCTCCGATTACTCTTGGTTCATTACTGATCCACGTTCGGACTTCGGAGAGTTTTTTAGGGATCCATGCACCATAGCACCATGCCCGACTCCTTCTTGCCGGACCCTCACTTGTATAAAGTCCCAGCTCCGGCGGCACTTTCACGCATCTTTGGCCTCCGTCTTCCATCCCAGGACCTCCGTTCCCCTCTCTAGAGTGACAACTATCCGAGGAGAGTGTCACAGCGAGGAGAAGGCGGCCCCAAGCACTATCTGACGACTTGCGCCGACGTGCTCCGCCACCGAACGAGCCGAGCCTCTGGCCCCGACGAGCCATCTAGGCGACGATCCCAGGAGCTTCCTTAGCCCCAGCATAGTCGACTGCAGCCGCCAGGAGCACTTTGCCCTTGACCCAGCTTTCTTGCTGTGTAGCTTGCAGGTCGAATCGACCTCATCTGGAGGTCGACTCATTCGGGCACAGCTGCTCCGACCCATCTTCGTCGCCAGAGCTCTTCAGAGCCCCTCAGCCTCATCGGAGCATCCCAGGAGCTGCGGACCAGCGTAGGCGATCATTTCCACCTCTTTGCAGCTCAGGAGCCCCCCCTTCCCCCGCGTGTACTGGGCGAGGAGTTCTTGGAGGACCTTCAACCACCATTAGATCGAGACCCCCGCTCCAGATTAGATCGTCACCGTCCATCTGCGGGAGGTCTCCAGCCATTGATCCATCTGAGGGTCGCGAGCAGCCGTCGGATCGAGCCCAAGATTGCATCTGGAGCGTCGATCAACGAAGGGGGTATCCGCAGCCCTCCACCGTCCGATCAGCACGTGGACCCCCCTCGACCGTCGATCATTAATAAAGGGGTAATTTCCCTTAGACCCCTCCTTTTATCGCATTTAAAGTTTAGTCCTGTAAATATTTAGTGTAGTTGTTTTTATTTCAGAATATTTGCCCCTTGGACCTTGTAGTTTCTTTATTTGCATTATAGTCCCTGTTTATGTGAGACACGTTCATCGACACGTGAGGCTTGGGTTATTTGCAGCTTTAGTCTTAAACTTTCTGTGTGTTAATGTGTGCATCTTTTTAAATAGGAATTACAGAAATGCCCCTGTGAATGCCAGTCACGTGTATTGCGCGTGTGTTTTTGGACTATTTGCAGTATCGGCCCTGATCTTTTTATATTTGTTATTGTTTGGCTCTGTAAGTATGTTTTCTTGCACTTAGGTCCTTGCTTGCTGTGTGCTTTGTTTTTATTGAATAAAATATCAATTGAACTCCAAATTAGGTGAAATTTGGACATGTGGCTCCTGCCACTATGTAAAAAAATGCCTAAACTTTTGAGACATTTTCGAGGCTTGTTGTTATTTTTAAAAATTCAAAAACACGTATTTTTCTTACTGTTTGAAAAAGAAAATCAAAGAAAAATATAAAAACTTTTATAAAAATTCTAAAAAAATTAAGAATTATTAGTTTAGTAGTTTTCTAGCTTCTATCTAATTTTGGGCTTATTTGGATTTATAAAACCCATAAAAATTGAAAAAATCCTAAAAATCTTATAAAAATCATTAAAAATTTTATAAAAATAAAAAAATGCAAACTCTTTTTCTGTAGTTTAGTTTTTGTATATATTTTTCATAAAAATTATCTTCAGATTTTTATAGACCAATTATATATTTTTAGTTGGTCTTTCAAGTCTGGCTGCACAGTGAGCACTGTTTTTCCCTTTTCTCGATTTTTATAAAATTAACTAAAAATTGAAAAATTCTGAAAAATTCACCAAAAACACTTAAAAATATAAAAAAACACAAAAATAATTTTATCTCAATTTTTGGATTATTTTGGAGTGCTTAAATAAATTGTTAAAGTTGCTTGTTTATACATTTCCTTACATTTTCTTGTATATTTAAAAACACAAAAAAATTTAAAACAATTAAAATCCATCAAAAAATATTTTATTCTTTATTTTCGATTTTGACTACTTCGTAGGCCGTCTCGGCCAACCCGTGTTCCTTGAGTCCGGCCCTGGTCGGCGGTCGCTATACCAGGTGAAATAAAGTAGCGAGGACCGCTGTTTGCTTTCATTATTTGATTTTCTTGCTTTATCTTTCGCTTTGGTGGTCTTATATTTTTCTAGTTGACCGATTCTCCCGATCCGGGTCGCAACGACCCGAGAGTGATCTCTACCTTGCCCGGATCTTGGTTTCACAGATTTTTCAGTCATCACTACTCCATATCGTCATATGTTTCCGTCCTGCACCAATCTTACCGCGTCTTGCTATCACGGGCGTTCACATGCCATGAGTGCTACAAGCATATGGAGTTAAGAGGGATTCTTGGGACCACATTTGGTTATCCAGGAGAGTTTCGCAACGGTACGCATACACTGTAGGGATTTTCTCACTTGTGCCCCTCCGAGATATCGCAATATCAGTTATGCCCCTATCTTTTTGGTAATATCAGTTGTACCCTTCACTTCTTGCTATTTTATCACTTGTGCCCCTCGGGTTAGTGACCGTCCATCCACAATGCAAACGGACGTTAACTTTGAGAACATAAGCGGCATTAATTTCTAAAATAAGGTTTCATGGTCATTTTACACCTTCTTCACCATCCTCTTCTTCTTCCTCTTCCTCCTCCTCCAACCTCCTCCTCCCTCTCCGCCCCCGCCCCTGCCTCGTGCCGCCCAGCTCCGCCCCGAGCTCCCCTCCCCTCCCCGGCGCTGCCCCCTGCCGCCCCTCCGCACCAGCCTCCAGGCCGCCCCGACCGCCCCCTATCCCCTGCGTCCCCTCCACTCTCCCCTCCCCTCCCCGGCGTCGCCCCCTGCCCCCTTCCCCTCCTCCCCAGCCTCCAGGCCACCCCGACCTCCCCCATCCCCTGTGACCCCCCTGCCCGCGCCTCCCTCCGCCACCCCAGCTCCTCCGTCAGCCCCGAGCTCCCCGCCCTCACTCCCACGACCTCCTGACACCTCCCCTTTGCTCGGCTCCTCCTCCCCAGCCATCTCCCGCA
This sequence comes from Ottelia alismoides, assembly GCA_037367405.1. NCBI lineage: Eukaryota > Viridiplantae > Streptophyta > Magnoliopsida > Alismatales > Hydrocharitaceae > Ottelia > Ottelia alismoides. The sequence goes on along the minus strand of JAZKJV010008301.1, from coordinate 61,024 downwards.
CCTCCTCCCGAGCCCCAGCCCCTCCTTTTGCCACCTCCTCCCCAACCCGGCCCCTGCCCGACTCCTCCTCCCCAGCCCTCTTCCGCACCTCCTCCCGAACCCCAGCCCCTCCTTCCGCCACCTCCTCCCCAACCCGGCCCCTGCCCGGGTCCGCCTCCCCAACCCTCTCCCGCACCTCCGCCACGAGTTGGTCGTCGGCCGCCATTCACCAGTGCTAACGCCCTGCTTGGAGGAGAAGATCAGGGGCGGCGACGCACCCTAGCGTGCCCGCCCTGTTTTGGCTTGAACGAAGAAGCAATCGAAGAAATCCCTAGAGAATATAATAAAAAATTGGAGAAATATAACTCAGCTCGTGGACGTTTTACATATTGCAAAAAAGATCCTTGAGGCCCTAATTTGGGGGGAAATTACATCTGAGCCCCCAGAAGTTTTACAAACTATTTTATTCTGATCATAATTTTATTCTGACCATAATACCCCTCTTAGCCATACCATGGTTTGAATAAACCATGGTTATTTTAATTTTTTGACGGTCAATCTGACGGAAGGGCACAACTGATGACGGAGAAAGAAGTGAGGGACACAACTGATATTACCATAAAGATAGGGGCATAACTGATATTGCGATATCTCGGAGGGGCACAAGTGATAAAATCCCTACACTGTATGCCTAGATTGAAAGGTGAGGATCCTGATAGCAATGATACACGCATTATATGCCGATTCTGAAAGTAACCAGTTTGTGAGGATGATAGCACAAGTTGCTGAGGTGTAGCCGGTGTAGGCAACAATTTGCTAAGAGTTAATAGTAGGGGGAGCGAGGGGGATTCGTGGAACTAAAGAGGTGTGCAATCGAAGATAATGGTGATTTGTTTTCCTGATGAAGTGGGAGGGGGGCGTGTGGTTGGTGAGAGAGAAGGGTAAACTAGAGAGTCAATGTGTTTCCTGGCTTGAAAGGACAGAAATCAAGGACCTTCCTAATCTCGCACATTTGTTTTGACGTTAATAAACTAGTTTATAAATGCAGAGTACTGGTCACATGACTAATCTTGCTCTTTGTTTTTTCCCATTTCATTGTCCTCTTAAAAAGATATATGATAGATAGTTTGTACTTTTAGAAACTATGCTAATTCAGTCCTGATGCGTGAACTTTATCGTGCAGCTGTTGGAAGGTTTTCAGAAATCATTTCCTGAATTGAAATTCCCTCCCTTACCGGAACGGGGAGACTTCGATCTCAAAGATGTTTTAAGCGCGACGTATTTTTTCAACTAACTATTACTCACTGCTCTTTTTATGACGTGGCCCTGATCGGAGACGTCCGCCATTCTACGATGGTTGATTAGGGTGTTGTTCCAAAGAAGCGGTCATGTCCAGTGCTGCAAAATCTCAGCCAACGGACCTTGACTATGCAGAAGATCCGGAGACCTGGGCTGACTCCATTGCTTCCATCTTTCTAGAGGCAAGCAATGTTTAGGTAGAAGCTTGCTTGCTTCTGCCAGCAGGAATCACGTTATGATCTCTATACAACTGAGTCCAGGACAAGTTATTGAGACTCTTGCTGTACAATGTGGATATAGTCAGCATGCGGAAATAAATGCGAAGATTACGTGGAACAGGGGAAGCAGACGCGAGGGCGTTTGACACCTAGTGTCGAGATAGAAAGGAAGGAAAATCTGTACAAGTTCTTGTAATGGTTAGACGCTGAGCAGAGGTGTACACATAATGTGTTTCTTTCTTTTTATTCTCCATCTCTCTATTTATTAATGCCATCCTTGTGCTTGTACATGTTGCCTCGAGAGCTAGCTATTTATGTGGTACGTTACAGATTGAGCTGGAAATCGATATTTGTATCCTTTCTTATTATCATTGATGACTTCGTCTGACATTCAGTACAGGATGTTGAATGTTATTTGCTCATTTTTCGTCGAAATTTTGGTTCCGACACCACACCAAAACCGTTCGAAATCACAATATGGACCCTTCCTTCACAAGCCTCGGCTGATTTTGGGTGAAATTTTGTTGAAATTTCAAAATTATTTCATTTTTTTACCATCACAAAACAAAATCAAAATCGAGATTTAAAATCTTGGATACCATGACGTCTTATTATAAAGTAGAAAAGAGGGGTGGATCGTTATATTGCTTTCTTTCAAAAATACTTAGAGTTGGGATGGCATTGGTAATTTATTTGTCTCTTAACTGTAAAAAGCCCACAACTTCTTGAAACCAAAAAAGAGTATGTTTTCATCAACTTTATCCATCATTTTCTCTAGATAATATAAGCTACATTTAAAATTTTAATATATGCATGTTGATCAATTAAAGATTATTCCTACCTATGAAAAAATTCCTAGCTCCAATCTGATATAATTTTACATACTTATTCAGGTTCTTAAATCCACCCCCCTTGAAATATACTTAGGCTTCGTTTGATTGCAGGGTTGGGTTGGGCTTGTCCGCTTGAACATGAGCTCTAACCTCTTCGGGAAAGAGCGGGATTCCGTTCCAATAAATTGAGGATCTAACAGAAAGCAATTGATACGCCCATGACGAAGAGTCTCCATTCTTGCTTTAACAGACCTTGCTCATTGCAGATAGATTCAATAAAGACACTTCGGAGGCGAGGTCTCTCATCAGGGAAGGTATAAGCTCCTTCCAGTCCCGCACCCACCAATCATACAGGAATTGATCTAGACTTTCCCGGGATTGAGTGGTCCCTTGGGGAACAGACAACGAGGTACCCCTGTGGATAGTAAACTGTGAGGAGGATTGAGATGTTTGGAAGGAGGGGTACCCCGGGTTGGGCCAACCCTGCAACCAAACGAACCCTTAGGGTGCGTTTGGTTGTCAGGTTAAGGCGGGTTAAACTGGTAGAGGGTAACCCGTTTTTGTGTTTTGGTGTTTGGATAGAGGGTTAAACTGGTGGTGGGTTAGAAGTGGGTTTGGGGTGACATGATTGTATTGGAGTTTGAAAAAGTGAGTGGTTATTGTGATGTGATTGTATTGAAGTTTGGAAAAGGGAGTAGAAGTGGAGTAGTTTATAATTTTTATATGATATGATGGTATAATATATTATTTTTTGATAGGATTGATGATGTAAAATTGATTTATTTAATTTTTTAAAAAAGGAATAAAGTGGGGCCCACATGGAGAGAGAAGGATGTGGATTAAGGGGGTAAACTCCCCTAACCCGCAGGTAACCTGCGAACCAAACGCTACCTTAGTATATTTTAATGTTTATTCAATACTTGGCCCCCCAAGTCTCCCAAAAATACTTAATGCCTATGCAAATACTTTTTAAATATAAAAGGTATACAATTAATGTAAATTTTAACTATTGTATATCAACTTTATAATTTGTGAAACAACATCACTTCATATACCATTAATCAAGCTATAAGATACAATTGTTAAAATCATAGAATCTAGACTGAGAGCAATTGCACATTAAAGTTATATCATTAAGGACACAAACGGTAAGATTCAGATACGGTTTAGGGGTCACCATATCCTTATCTATTTTCAAATACGAATATAGGACGGATATGTGCATTAATATATATGAAAAATTTGTTCCCATATCCTTAAAAATACGAATAAGAATGTGTAAACGATAACAAATGGATACTGAAAAATGTGTTCCCATTACATATTTAAGAATGACATAGAGGTGGATTTTTTAGAAGCATCGGTATAGATACATTTTATTAAAATGGTAAAATAGATATGTATCACATTCGAATTATATTAAAAATAATCTTTACTTTAAATATACTTATATTAGATGGCTCACACATTATAAAAATATAATAAATATATTTATTATGTAACAATTATATCAAATTTGGTGAAAGGTGGTATACATTTATCTTGTATATAGATAAAAATAAATCTACAAGTGTATATAGATAAAAATATACTATATGCATGTATATGTATACAGATATTTGTGGGTATTAAAGTGTTATCAGTATCTATTTTAAATCGATAAGAATACAAATGTCAAAATCTGCACAATACACATACAATGGCGAACCATAGACATATATACGTCGTTTTGCATCTCTAGTTACCATATATTATTTATTTTAAATATCAATATTTGTGCAAATACATATCTTAGTGAATTACGAAACCTATAACTATACCCTTGAAAATATAATATTCCAAATAATTTCTATTTGTAAATATATTTTTAAGGTAAATTAATATTCATGTAAGCTCACTCTGCTACTCACATATTCACGAAAATGCGTACGAGATCGTTCACCTTATAAAAATGCAATTTTGTCAATACAATGACTATGTGATATTTATGTAATATTGCAAGTTTTATGCAAGTTTTTATGAAAAAATAAATATTAGTGTCTAGAATTTTGGAGTCAATTTTTTTTAAATTACGTAACCAATTAAATCTAAAAGATATTTAATAATTAAAAGGGATATTTACACCCATAACCCTGAGTATTCTCGCAATAACATTCATAACCCTGTATAATCGCGAATTACGCTCAGGACCCTGAGTAAGTGAGCCGTTTTACATCTATAACCTTCCGTTACTTTATCTCATTAACTCAACCCGATGATTGGGTTAATCTAACTGATCAACAATTTAACGGTTGCGATTAACCCAAATAAAAAAATATCCCACTCTTATCTGCTCCCTCCTCCTCGTCGCCGCCTTCCCTTCAGATGCCGCAGCAAGGGAGCTCGGCCACGATTTCCTAGCCTGGGGGTGGGGGAAGGGCATCCAGGTCGGGGGGGGGGGGGGGGAGGGAGGGAGGCAGGCAGGCGGGCGCACCTGCAGATCATCGCGCGCCGACCATCACATACAAATCTTCGATCGATCACAAACCATCGCAAAGCATGGACACCATCCCCACACACTTGAGTATCGCCGTTACTGCCTCCTTCCAAGAATATCAAAGCAGTAAACCATACATATCAATCAACCACTGCCTATTGAGGAGCTTACAACAATCCTTAAAATGATTGGTGTTGCCATGTGATTGGGGGTGGAGGGCCTGCGGGTCGGGGGTGCAGGGCGCGGAGGTCCCAGGAGATGGGGGGCTTTGGTCGGGGGTGGAAGACGTGCGGGTCGGGGGTGCAACTCGCGGAGGTCGGGGCTGCGGGTCGGGTGTGCAGGGCGCGGAGGTTCCGGAGGGGGGTGGGGGTGGGGGGGGGGGGGTGCAGTCGCGGAGGTGCGGGGTGGGCTTCGCAGGTGGTGGCTGGAGTGGAGGTGCAGGAGGTCCCGGCGGGAGGAGCGCTTTGGTCGGGGCCGGAGGTGCAGCCCGCGGACGGGGGGGCTTCGCATGTGGTGGCTGGAGGTCGGGGGAAGGTCGCGGAGGTCAGGGTGCTGCCTGGAGGTCGCGGAGGTTGGGGGGGGGGTGTCTCCCAGGTGGTTGCTGGAGGTCGGGGAGGTCCCGGCGGGGTGGTGGTTGGCTGGGAGGTCGGCTGAATTGGGGAGAGGGGTTGGGGGGCATGTTTTGCAAATAAAAATAAACATTTGGGGTATTTTGGTCTTTTTTTGACGGAAACCGTCAAATATAACGGCTAAATCAAACGGACCCTAAATGGGGTTATGTCATGTAAAAGTTAAGCATTACTCGGGGTTTCTCATGTAATTCGCGATTATACAGGGTTATGAATGTTATTGCGAGAGTACTCAGGGTTATGGGTGTAAATATCCCTAATTAAAATGACAAATAATAGCAAGATAATATATGAAACAATGCCTCAGAAGTTTGGTTTAAAGTACGAATTTATTGATTTGTAGTTGACTCACCTGAGTAAAAATGAGAAAACATTGCTGACTTCGTCCCTATCTGCAATGCGTCGATGTTAGACATGTAAGCACAAGGCGATCCATTATACAATAAAAGTTGTTGGAAACATTATCCGAATTAAAGCATAAGTTGTGTTTGCATATAATAAGATTCCTTAGCACAATTAAAGTTATGTACAATTACCATATTGGTATCATACAACTGTTGATATACAGAGTTTGATCATTGAGACTGACCTCTAAATTACTAAATGAGTTTATGTAGGTAAAATGCACAGTTACACATTCACAGTCGAACAAAAAGGTTTGCCCGAAAAAAATGGACAAATTAGAAATACAGTTTATTTATCTAAAAACGCTATGTCTATTAATAATTGCGAAAACAGGTTATAATAGAATTAAGGATTAAATGAGGGTGATGATGTGCATGTGCTCCATCTCGATCTATAATGATGTGGGCAATTGAAACAATTAATTGCACCTTCGATGCAAATAACTAAATGTCATGTGTTAAAACACACAAAAATATTTGATGAAGCGAATATGGATATGGAAATAATCATATCCAATCTTATCCAATACGTTTTCAACCCTAACTACCATCAATAAATATAACATTCCTTGTGAAGAATCCAAGGAGTGGTCGGCTGGTAGAGCAGTGTGCCTCCACTTTAAACGACCCGGGTTAGAATCCCAGTGGGGTGCTCCGGACCCCCGAAATTACCGGGCCTATTATTTAAAAAAAAATCCAAGAATTGAACTATTCTAGAATGGATAATGTTTGCTATTATGGAGTTAATATGAGATGGTATATTTATTGGGTAATCACAACATATATGACATTCCTTGTGCATTAAAAGAAGGAAAAACATCTCTGCATATATCAAATGACATGTCAACGAATAATTTGAATATTCATTGTCATAGACGAACTTCTAGAGAGAGGCATTCAAGAATGCATAATGCAATAAACTTATAAAAGTATTTAGTAGAAGGATTATCACTCACCTAATGGATCATAAAATTAACCTCAAAAAAGTTTCTCAAATATGCACACAATTTTAATGTCATACATAATATTACAAAAATAGCAACATAGCATTGATCTTTAAGATTTATTTAAATATGGCATAATAGTGAAGGAATTAAGTTGATCATTTTATCATTTCACCTTAAATCATAATAGTTTAGAACAAGATTGAGGCAAAGTTTAAAGACCAGATACCGCACTATTGCTTTTTAAAGTTCATGTACAACACTGAAAATTGGATGTATGGTTTAGGTTTTTTTTTAATTTACTTGAAATCATTAGTAGTATGTTTAGAATAGGGCTGCTAATTGAATTGAATCATTCGAATTCAATTATGATTCATTCGATAAAAATTCGAAAAAAAGTTCGATTCGAAATCAAATGAATTGAATTTTAATTTAACTTCCGGATCCGATTACCAAATAAATTGAATATGAATTAACATGAATTGTTCGATAATAATTCGATTCGGTTCGAGATGTGTGTGTATGTGTGTGTGTCCGTATATTTGTATTCCCATACACAATGCATACAGATACATGCATATATTACATACTTGTAACAACCCCATCCCGAGTCGATGAAGACCCTTTCCGAATATTCTCGTGCAAAGAGCTATAGCATAATTGCATAAAAAACTGACATGCATTTATTTGATTTCATTTGTAAGTAGATAGATGCATAAAATAATATATGAATATGTACTAAAAATGTTATAGTGTCTAATTCACATTGAATATATCACTAAACATAACATGTCATTGTATAATAATAAAAATTAGCAATTTCTTATTTCTACTTTAATATCATCATCCATAAAGTTGTTACTCATACTTTGGCTCTCAAATACGAGACAAAAAAGTACCACGAAATTCATGTTATAAAAAGCATGTAAAGATACTCTCAAACCAACTTATTACAACGATTAAGTGGTTACATAAACTTGTAATTATTTCTAGACTCCATTAACATGATTTATCATGTCCATATTTCACGGCTATGATTTCCTTATTCCCATATTACACCAACGTGACTTGCCAATGTTTGCCATATATATACAACATTAGGCCCTGCGAGCTATACCCAATCTATTTTTCTTCCCTTTTATAATTAAGTTCAAGTGGTTTGACTCGTAAATATGTTATTAGCTTGAGATGTGGATACTTCACGCATCAGTTAGGCAAAACATCTAAGTTTCCATTTCTACTTCTTATATTTAGCCTGTAGCTTAGGTTTGAGTTGCATTGTATGAGTATAACAATCAATCTTAACGTGCTAGTCGTGATTTGTTGACGTTAACATGGTCACAAAGCACTCTAACCATATCCACTTATGCATATAAAATCCTATTAGTTAAAGACAAAATATTGAATATGTAAAAAAAATACAAAAATATTAGTCATAAATTCCATTAGTAAAGGTCAAATATTTAAGATTGTTATTCTAATTCTCCACCTCATAATTATTTCCATGTTCTCACATTCTGTATGCTACCTTTATCATTCCCCTTTTCATTATCTACCAAGGATCTCAAAAACCAAGAGCAGATAACGATGGTCTTTTTCCTAGCATATGAAAATGGTGGTTTTGCTACTTCGAGCTTCTCAACATTTGTCATAGTTTGAAGTTTCTCTAGATATCTCTCCGTTATCTTTTTGTTGTTTTGATTTCCTTTGCATGACAAAATTGATTATTATCATTGTCAAGATGGCATTTATCATCTAATTATACAAGTATTTCTCACTATAATGTATGGTGTTCCTTTATACATCAAAAATCAGTATATTTCACATACATGCTTTAATTTTTCGATATTGAAGATCCTCACACTTATTTAGATGTTTTATCTTGCTACATTATTTTTTAGTATTCTTATTATTTCAAATAATAATATTAATTTGGATCAACTTTCTATATAGGCTTGATCTTGTTTTGCTTTAACATGCAATGGTAATTATAATGTGTGTAGCTTTCTTATCAATGATATTCGATCTCTTTAATAGGCTTATATAAATTTATTATATTTATATATTTCTTCTTCATATAGAAAAGAGTGTGTTTAAATTGTAAAAGACATAATAATTGTAAAAACTGTGTACTTTTATCCATTATATTCTATTGGTTTGATATTTTCCTTGACTATATAGTTTTCAACTTATCATATGAATCTATATTCAAAATTAAAATTAGAACATAAAAGCTAAAAATTATAATATTTTTTATTTAATATTATTTATAAGCTTTAAAACAACAATTAACATTTCAAATTCAAAATAAAATGAACTGAATTTGAATATTTGAAACTCAAAACGAATTGAATCTGAATTTAAGTTAGCAATTTCGATTATAATTCACTTCGAGCTCGGATTCGAAACTTTTATAATGAATTGAATCAGAATCCTGTTGGATTTGAAGATATTCGATTCAATTAGCACCTCTAGTTTAGAATAGGGATTTTTACATCACGAACCTTAAAAACTTTGTAATTACCTCCGTGTTTTTATACCATGAAACATAAAACTTTGTAAATTACCTTCTGGACCATGTATTCTTTGTAACTATCACGTAAATTCTGGAAACTTGCTAACTGTTACACAACAACCCTTGCAGGAGTTAACCGCCTAGTCGTTTTGGTTAGGATATGTAGTATAAGGGGCCGTTCGGTTGGGAGGGTTAAGGGAGTTTACCCTCCCTAACCCACTCCCTCTCTCTCTAATGTGTGCCCTACATTACTCTTTTTTTAAAATAAATAAATCAATTTTCCATCATCAATTCCATAAAAAATAATATACTATATCATCATATCATATAAAAATTATAAACTACTCCACTTCTATCCACTTTTCCAAACTTCAATACAATCACATCACAATAACTACTCATTTTTTCAAACTTCAATACAATCATATCACAACAAACCCACTTCTAACCACCTCCATGTTAACCCTCTATCCAAATACCAAAACACAAAAATGGGTTACCCTCTACCAATTTAACCTGCCCTAACACGCGTACGAAACACACCCTAAGAGTTAGCAGTTTGCAGGATTCAGATGATAATTACGAAGTATACATGATCGAGAAGGCAATTTACAAAGTTTTCAGAGTTCATGGTGTAAAAATCCCTTTACAATAAGAAGTTCTCCAAAGTGAAATGGACCACTCCAAAGTAGTCAAGGACCACTCCATCATCGATGCGATGTGAAATGGATTGTATGTATAGTCACCATCTTGCCCATACTATATAAGTTGTCCGTGTACACAATACATATTTCCCCTTAGGGCTCAACTTCAAGATGTTGTCCTTCGGATACGAAATTGTTATTTGTTCTCTCTTTGACATATGAAATTTCAACCCTCGTGATTTTCGTCCTCACATTCGAACGATTATTTCATGTTAAAAGTATCCTTGCATATGTAGTTGATTTTTTCTATGGCATCAACACCAAATACGTCGACTAGGGATGAAAAGAAATACAAATATATTCGTATTCATTTATATCCACATTTGTCAAATAGAGGATATGGATGCCATTTTCTCGTATCTGGCTAATACGAGCGCGAATACGAATACAAATGTTCAACATTCACTGAATACAAATATGAATACAAACATAATATCCTCAATTTGACAAATACAAATGTTCAAAATTTTGAGGATACAAATACAAATATTCATTTTTAAAGGATACAAACATTGATACAAATCCAATTACGAATGTTAAAGGATGATACCAATACTTACGTGGTATACAAAGAAGTAAGTTTGGTAAATGATGAATCCTCATTCATCACTCTTTATTCTTTAATTTTAGCTATAAATCTTTGCAAAACACCATGTATATAGTTGTAATTACAATAAGTTAGCAAATATGCATGCTTGTGTAACTATCCATAATTAGCATGTTTTTGTGCAAAAATAAAAGAATAAAGAAATAAAGAAAAAGAGGGAAATATTTAGAATAAATATTGAGTGACCTGAACCCAAGAAAGGGCCCAATATGGGCCTGATCGCCAAATAAAACAAGTAGAGAGATAGGGCATTCATCATTTTGTAAATTTTCTTCTTGGTGTATATATTATTTTCATAAAAACAAAAATAAAAATAGGTTCTTATTAATTTGTATATATTTCTTAAAATAAAATAAAAATCAGAAAAACAAAATTAAAATAAATACAAAACAAATTTTCTCTCTCACCCTTGTATATATACCATGTACATGTGTACCTATATTTATTTATTTTACTTTTATAAATAAACAATAAAAATCAAATAAAAATTATTTTATACTCTCAATTTTATGTTGTAAATAAATAAAATATAAAATTAGAGTATTTTTACAAAAAAATAAGAAATTAAAAATAAAAATATAAAATACATAGGTATTTTATACATGTATATAATATTATATTATGTATACATTAATTTATTTTTCAAAAAAATAAATAAAAATCACTAAAAAATAACTTGAAAAATAATAAACATTTTTTATTTTGTAAATATTTTTAAATAAAATTGCTTTCTATTTTATTTTTAATTGTTAAATCTTTTTGACCATGGAATTACCTGATTGGTCCACGGGGGATTGTTGACCCCCGGTCAACTCCCCCCCGGACCACATCTTACCTGGATCCGTTTTCGAACCCGACTTCTCCAAATTATCAGGAACGGATCTGATAGTCTTTCGCCCCGAGTCTTGCACCTATCTCTTCCTCGTGGATCATGCATCCTTGTGGATCCCTAGGAGGGATCGGATCCTCTTCGATTCGCGTACCTGTGCCCGCTCGACCTCGTCGCCTGGGATGCGTATAAATTCCTTATATTTGATTCCCAATGCTGGAGCTCGCGCCGCAAGCCCTAAACCTACCCTAAAAGAGAATCCCCTCGGTGACAGTGATCGGCCCCCTCTTTGGTGGCCAGATTGGGCGCTTGTAGCCGGTGCTCGACGAACGTGGCCGGAGCGTCGCCACGTACGAGCCTCCCAGCTTGCCGCAGCTCGGTCGAGGCGAGAACACCTTCACCGCACCCTCCTGGAACTCAGGATCAATTTGCGATCATCAGGTATTCACTTCTCCGACCCTAGTTTCGTTTATCGTCGATTTTTCATCTTTCGCTCCGCCGGCTCCGCCCTAGTGGCCGGAGCTCCGCCGATTATATCTAGCCGCTTAGATCGATACCCCGCTTCGTCGTCACCCTTCGTCCATCACCTGAACACCTCGAGCTTGGCTATCCGAGCCAAGATTGAGCTCAGCTCCTTCCTCCGCCTACGTCGGAGCCGTCCTCTCATCCCACCATCACTTCCTGTTGAGCACCAGCTTTCATTTGCAGATCAATAAGCGCACGAATACCACCCAAGAAGCATTCGACCTTCTTCTCCGGAGACGTCCCAGGTCGCACCACCCTTCTAGGAGATCAGACCGTCAGGAGCTCCATCAACCATCGCCACCAGACGCAGAGGGACGAGGCGAGTTGAACCGCTCCCTCTGATCATCCATCGGATGCTTGGATCATCTCCAGTTCACCGGTGAACCTCGCCAGGGAGGAGTTCCTCCAGACTTCTTCTCTACCATCGGATCAAGTCTATCTGCCAGACGTCATCTGAGCCGTCCTTTGCATGCATTTGACAGACCGTTAGATATCAGATCTAACGGCCACGTACGACCCACATCCGCCTTCTCATCGAAGCCATCAGATCCTCCAGGTGTCAGCGCCTGCGCCGTCGATCTCCTTCCACTCAGTGAGCACCACCTGTCACCCACGTGACCTGCACGCTTTGGTTGGGTAATTTGCGCCATATCCCCCTTCCTTTTCTTCGTGTTCTAGTTTAGTCTATTAAATAAATTAGCAGTCTATGGAGATTTTGCATATTAGCCCTTGGTGTTTTCGCAATTTGCTATTAGGACCGTGTTCGTATGTGTGCACGTGCATCGACACGTGATTCTGTGCGACTTTTGCATATTTTACCCTGAACTTAATGAAGGTTACGATTTGAATTTCTAGTTTTCATATTTGCATCCATGCCCCTGTGAATGCTGAGTTTTGACAAGTGCTATAATTCGTGGGTAAATTGCGGGGAGGGACTTATGTTTTTAAAGCTTCTTATTGTTAGTCCTGGGAACTTGTTTAATTTGCAGAACGATCCATGTGTGCTGTGCATGTTGTATTGGTTGAATAAAATATCCAATCATCTCCAAACTTCATGAAATTTGGACACATGGCTCCTGCCATGTTATAAAAATTTCAATGATTTTTTTGGAACATTTTTGTTTTGATTTTCTATTTTAAAAATTCAGAAACCCTTTATTTTGCTAATGTCTCCCACTTTTCTTTACTTTCTTTATAATTAAAAATCACAAAAACATTAAAACTTAAAAATCTACCAAAAAATATTTTATTTATTTTCTTCTAATTTCTGACCACTTTGTTGGCTCTTAGCCAATCCATGCTCCTTGAGTTAGACCCTGGTAGCTATACCATGTTAAATAAATAGCTAGACCGCTATTTGACTTGACTGATTGATTTATCTTATTTGGTGGTCTGATTTTTCTTGATTGAGTCCGTCCCGAGGGGTTGAGGTCGCAATGACCATTGATACCTCTTTCCCTTAGTCGCTCGGGCCGCTCATCAGTAAACGTTCTTTTATTATCACTACAAGGAAAATAAGTTGTGGCTACAGAACTATGCCCACGGATATGGGGTTTATGACCACAGAATTGGGCTATGGCATCAGAACACGTCATGGCCAGTAGCTATATCTACAAGTCTCGTCGCGAGAGTTATCTAACCATGAATATGCCGTGATCACTACAAGTGACTACAGAACTTGTCATGGCCACAACTCTTATATGAAGACTTTGACCACGGATTGTAGCTACAAGAAATAGTGGTCGTGGAATTATCGTGGCCATGGCCACAAGTTTCCGTAGCCACATTCCGTGGTCACAACTCATTTTTCTTGTAGTGTATTTAGTTATATCTTTACATTTTTTATTATTTAATTATTTTTATGCACATATTCATTATTGAAATATATTTAATATACTTTTTATATATTAAAAATTATTATGAACCGAAAATGCTTATAGCTTTTAAGTAAATTTGGACATGTATAATATTCATATATTAATTCGTAATCATGTCAAATATTTGTTTCGCATTCGTATTCATATTTGAGGATATGATTTTACATTTACACATTCATGTGATATTCGTATTTGTATTCGTATCCGTATTTTAAACAAAGATAAGGATATACCTGTATATTCATATCCATATCCGACCGTTTTCATCCCTAATGTCGACGGAGTCGTGAAGACAAATAACCCTTGTCCTCGAAAAGCGAAGGAAACGAACAAGTTCGGCCAAATATGTCTATAGTGACAAATATTTTGTTGTAATCGCGAAAATTATATCGGTTATGGTGTAACCGGACAAAGATTTAAAAGGTCATGGTGTAAATATCCCATAAGAAAATAAATACCAATACATATATTTTGATTAAATCTACTAAGCTGCACCTCTCAATCTATATCCTTCGACGTTGATTAGTACATATGGATGATTTTTTCAACGGGTCGACCTCGAGATTTAGGTCGAAATAATGGACTTCATTAAAAGGTCCAAGCATTTAATTAATTCTTCCTATTCTTAGTGGATAAATCTATATTATTCATGTAATATCCTCCTCCATTTTGCAAGGCAAAATATTTTAAAAATAGAAATGGATTTGTTCTTTGTTGCAATTTTTAAAAATATAATATTGATTTTGCGAGGAATAGGATGACGTAAAGATGATGTTCAAAATAGTGGTACGTTAGAGATTTTTGTGCTTTCATTTTTCATTAAATATATGGAACAGAAAAGATAAATTATGATATGGCACCAACCATGTTACTCCATAGGAAATGGCCATAAAAGTGAGAATATACATATAATTATATATAACTATATAGCTATATAACTAACTATATATAGAGAGGTCAGGGAGCTTGCACCATGGTGCATGTAACTTTATATGCACAGGTTGTACAAACACGTATTTTTTTGAAATGAAACCCGAGTGCATAACATTCCCAACATGTCCATCTAGAAGGGATAAATTCCACTAATTCTGAGACCGTTAAAATTACGCAGTATTGATGGACGAGTTAGAAGTCTTGAATTAAATTGATTTTTGAATGACACCGTCGTGATATATGGTGTTGGCACCGATGCATGTAAAGTTACATGCACCATGGTGCAAGTTCCTCAACCTCACACACAATTACTATTACATGTTTCAACCATATTGTATAAATTCTACTTCTAAAATAAAAAAATAAAAAAAACTGTGAATCTTTTGTTAATATTATGTGTTAAAATAAAAGTAAATTCTATAAGGCTCCTAATTATATTTATACTATTTTATCTTTGTATCATTCGCAAAAAATTAAATTAAATTCTGAATCTTTTTATAACCAATTCGATTGTAATACAATGAATAATATTTAACGAGGGATGATATAGTGATAAATTTCGAAATACACAGCACTACAGTTACATTCGATTTTTTATGTATTTTGTAGTTGTTTAACAACTTTTGGAACGAGGTAAGCCGCTGCTCACTCGAAGATTTAGACAGAAAACGAGAGAGAGGAATAGGTTTGGATCGGAAGGGCTGTCCATAAGGATGGAAATGTGCAGATACGGATATGGATATTGGTATTACCGTATTCATATACATTTTTAATATGAATACAGATTTGGATACGGATATTAACAAATATAAAAACTATTTTACCATATCTTTAAAAGATGGATACGGATGTAAAACAAATACCGGTCGCATACGGGTAATGTTAGAAATATTCTATAAAATCGATTAAATATATAAATTGGATGGAAAACACATGATAAATTTACCAAATGTGTTTATATCATAAAAATGATACAATTTACGAAATTGTGTTATATAGGGTTAAAAATAAATATATGACTATATTTATATACGAAAACGAATAAACGGATACAAATATGGATGTTTGCGGATATAAAATGATAGCCATATCCGTATCCATTTTAAAATGAATACGGATATCAAAATCTGTATAAAATGAATACGGTGACGGATCGGATACAGATATATTCGTAACCGTTTGCATCCCTATCCGTTGATGTTCCTTGCATGATCATCCGAGACTAATAGACTATTCAACAATAACTCCATAATAATTCAATTAATTAAAACTCATAGGTGAAATTCAACAAAAATAGAAAGATCGACTGTAGGGTAGAGATGAGCATTGGGCTGGGTCGGCCCGGCCTAGCTCGAAGCCCAACACAAAAAGCTCGGCCCGGCCCAAGTCCAAACGAATATTGGGTCGGGCCTGGGCCCAATATTTAGGCCCAAATTTTTTTTGGACCGGGCTCGGGCTTGGCTCGGCCAAGCCCGACCCGATCCACGGGCCCGACCCGAAGAGGGCCCGAACCCTTCTCATATACTACATTCCTGGAAACTCTCACTTGTTGCATGAACGCTCTGTTCGTGTATCATGTCTTCATACAATATTTATAAATCAAGAAATTCAGGTACGAGACATATGGGTTGATGCTCATCGTATTTCAATTCGGAATTAATTTTCCTTAATTAGTCTATGATTTAGATTCTGCTGGTTATTCTTGAATTTCTTAGTATTTATTTTTTCCATCAGAGTATTTTTTATTATTGAATCTTTACCTAATATGGACATTATGCCTATTTTTTAACATGTAGTGCCAGATGCACCTGTTATTGTTAGCTGTGTAAGTTTCGTTCACTCTTTCAATTTCTGTAATGAGAGACATTTATGGTATCTAACATTGAGTGCCATTGTATAAAATGAGAAGTCATCTCCGGTAGAATTGAGTTTTAGTTGTTTGATAATTTTTATGGCATAGCTTTAAACAATTTTAGCTCATCTCACTATAATTGAGATTGACTTTAAACACAACTCAAAGTTAATAATCTATAATAGGTGGAGATGGGCCGGGCCTGGGCTTGGGGCGAACCAAAAAAAAATTTGCGGACCTAGGCCCGGCCCAAGGCTCGAAGTTTTTAAACGGGCTTGGCTGGGTCCTTTAGGGCCCGGCCAAGCCCGACCCATGCTCATCACTACTGTAGGGTATCCTATACTCGACTGCGAATCAGAATCATTCTCAAGTCAACATCTCTCGTATTATATTATACACACATATATAGGATAAAATGGGGTTGCTCCCCTGGGGGTAGCTAACTTTGCTCCCCTACGTTATTTCGTCCGTTTTTTTTTTTTGAAATTTCTTTCGTGGATTTTCATCAATATAACCCTATATTATGTCATTCAAATTTTACGCGAAACAGAGACTCCTACGACCGCCATCTAGAAGGGTCATTTTTAGCAATTCTGTTACCGTTAAAAAATGACTGTTTGGATGGAGGCCATAGGCGTCTCTGTTTCGCACGAAATTTAAATATTATAATAGAGATGGATGAATATTCATGGAAGAAATTTTCAAAAAAAGGGACAAAATAACGTGGGGGGAGCCAAGTTAGCTCACCCTGAGATGAACACACACAAACACACACAAATACACACACACACACACAAATATGATAGACATGATCCTTCCATCCCTAAGATCAACGATCTCATGCATCCGCATTCAATCCGTCGTTTATTATTAAAGGCATATGTGTGTGTGTGTTCTGCACCACTGATTTCTATCTTCTCTCTCCTAACTGTCTCTCTCCTGGTTGAAACTAGTGGTTCAAAATCTCCTATCTCACCAAAATCCCTTCTCATAGGATCGACCCTCAATAATATAGAGGAGTGATCCTATGAGATGAGATTTTGTGAGATGGTGAGATTAGAGATTCTACACCACTAGTATATGTCTTCTCTCTCATGATTGAAACTAGTGGTCCAGAATCTCCCATCTCACCAAAATCCCATCTCATAGGATCGACCCTCATATAGAGCGATCCTATGAGATGGGATTTTGTGAGATGGTGAGATGGGGGATTCTGCACTACTATTTTCTGTCTTCTCTCTCCTGGTTGTCTCTCTCCTGGTTGAAACTAGTGGTCCAGAATTTCCCATCTCACTATCTCACCAAAATCCCATCTCATAGGATCGACCCTCATAGGAGTGATCCTATGAGATGAGATTTTGTGAGATGGTGAGATGGGAGATTCTGCACAACTAGTTTCTGTCTTCTTTCTCCTGGTTGTCTCTCTCCTGGTTGAAACTAGTGGTCCAAAATCTCCCATCTCACCATCTCAACAAAATCCCATCTCATAGGATCGACTATATGTGTGTGTGTGCGCGCGCGTGTACGTGTGCGTGTGTGGGTCAATGGGGCTGTCCCGCCCCATTTTTGTCATTTTTTATTTTTTTTTGAAAAATATCCCATGTATATTCATCTCTATATCCCTCCTATATGCCATTCGAATTTCGTCAGAAACATAGACTTTTACGACCTCAATCCAGATATGGTCGATTTAAAAAAATCCTACGACCGTTAAAAAATGACGTCTGGATGGAGGTCGTAGGATTCTCTGTTTCTTACAAAAATCGAGTGACATATAGGAGGGATAAAGGATGAATATACATGGTTATATTTTTCCAAAAAAATAAAAAAATTTGCGAAAATAGAGTGGGGGAAGCCCCATTATATATACATACATACAAACATACATACATACATACATACATACATACATACATACATACATATATATATATATATATGGGATAATTACACCCATAACCCTGAGTAATTCCTCAATCTCAATCATAACCCTGCATAATCGCGAATTACATGGGAAACCCCGAGTAATGCTTAACTCTTACACGACATAGCCATGTGTTATAATCCGTTTGGGGTACACGTTATAGTTAACGGTTTCTGTTTACAAAGACAAAATTACCCCTAAAAGTTATATTTATTTACAAAACATGTCATTCTTCCCCCTCCTCCCCAACCAGCTCCTCCCTCCTTCCTGCTCGCCGCTTCTCCCTCCCTGCTCGCCGCCGCTGAGCAGCTCCCCCCCTGCGCCGACTCTCGAAGCAAAGCCCCCGCTTCCCCCGAGCAACCCCCTCCCTCCTGTGCCGACAGCCCTCCCCCTCCCCCGCGTCGAAGCCCCCGCTCCCCCCGCCCGCGTCGAAGCCCCCTCCCCGACCAACCCCTCCTTTCCCCAAGCAGCCCCCTCCCTCCTGTGCTCGTCGCTTCTCCCTCCCTGCTCGTCGCCGTTGAGCAGCTCCCCCACCCCCCCCCCCCCCCCCCCCCCCCCCCGCGCCGACTCTCCAATCCCCCCTCCCCGACCAACCCCTCCTTTCCCCGAGCAGCCCCCTCCCTCCTGTGCCGACATCCCCCCCCCCCAGCTTCGAAGCCCCCGTCGAAGCCGCTCCCGCCGCCCTGCTCGAAGCCCCCGGCCCCTCGCAACCGATGAGCCCCCATCCCGCGTGCGTCCAGATTCTCCTCCCCCTGCTTGAGCTCCCCCTCGTGGATGCTCTCGCCGTGAAAGCACCTGTCTACCGTCGAGCTTCAAGCACACGCAACCGATGAACGTAGCAGCTTTTTTTCTTTTTTCTTTTTATTTGGACAAATCTGAACTGTTAGATGATATATTGGTTAGATTAACTCACCCTTATGGTTGAGTTAACGTATTAAACTAACGGAGGGTTATGGGTGTGAGATGGAGTGACTTTTCGAGGTTTTTTGTGTAATTCGCAATTATACAGGGTTATGATTGAGATTGAGGAATTACTCAGGGTTATGGGTGTAATTATCCCTATATATATATATATATATATATATATATATATGGGGGATTGGGGAGCCTACACCCATGTGTAGGTAACTTTCCTACACCCACCTCTTTTTTCCTCATTTTTTTCCATTTTTTGAAATAGATCTTTAGAGGATTTACTTAGAATATTAAATGAAATATGTATTTCAAATTTTATGTAAAACAGACATTCCTAACAACTCCATCAGAAGGGGTCGATTTCAACAAATCTGAGACCGTTGAAATTTGACTGTCATGATGGATAAGTTAGAAGTCTCGAAATAAGTTGAAATTTGAATGACGCCATGGTGGTATAGTGTGATCTAAATTCCCTAAGGATTCAATTCAAAAAATCAAAAATTTGAGGGAAAAAGATGTGGGTGTAGGGAAAGTTACCTACACATGGGTGTAGGCTCCCTTTTCCCTATATATATATATATATATATATATATATATGATAAAATGAAGCTGCCTCTTGGAGGTAGCTAACTTGACTCTCCCACGTGATTCCATCCGTTTTTTTATTTTTTTGAAAATTTATATATATATATATATATATATGATAAAATGGAGCTGCCCCCTTGGGGGTAGCTTTCTTGGCTCACCATGTGATTTCGTCCGTATTTTATTTTTTGTTGAAAATTGCTTCCGTGGATTTTCATCAATATATCCTTATATTATGTCATTCAAATTTCGCATGAAATGGATATTCCTACAACCTCCATCAAAAAAGGTCGTTTTTAACAATTTTGTTACCGTTAAAAAATAATTATTTAGATGAATTGAGTAGCATAATATATGGATGGTGATATCAACCCTTATATATATAATTATAATTAGTATTATATGGCGTCATGTGCATTAATTTTGATCCTTTCGTCAACGTAGCTCTCGTGATTATGCTTATGAGTTGGATAGTCTAAAATCAACAATCCACGAGATGATTGCGAAGTTGAGTATATCCAACCGACTACTTTCCTTTTATAATAAATATATATAGGAAATAAAGGAGTACATGCTCCCACCTCTTTTCTTTTGCATTTTTTTATTTTTTTAAAATGAAACTCATTGGAATTTAGATCACAGTATGTCACCATGATGTCATTAAAAATTCGATGTAATCCGAGACTTCTACCCCTTCATCAAGACTGTCAAATTTAACGATCTCAAAGTTGTTGAAAATTGACCCCCTTCAAATGGAGGGCACAGGAATATCTGTTTTTGACGAAATTTAAATGGCATGTTAGGAGGATATAGTGATGAATATACATATTTTTATTTTTCAAAAAGATAAAAAAATTGAGAGAAAATGAGAGCGAGAGTAGCTACTTGACTACACCCAAGGTGTAGCCTAATTTAACCCATATATATATATATATATGGGGTTGATGGGGCTGCCCTGCCCTATTTTTGGGCATATTTTTTTATTTTTTTTAAAATATCGTCATGTATATTCATCCCTATATCCCTCCTATATGTCATTCGAATTTCGTCAGAAACAGAGACTCTTACGGCCTGCATCCAGACATGGTCGATTTAAAAAATCCTGCAACCGTTAAAAAAATGACGTCTGGATAGAGACCGTAGGAGTCTCTGTTTCTGCCGAAATTCGAATGACATATAGGAGGGATATAGGGATGAATATACATGGTGATATTTTTCCAGAAAAATAAAAAAAAATTTACGAAAAATGAGGTGGGGGCAGCCATGTTGGCTACCCCTAGGGGGCAGCCCCATTTTTCCCTATATATATATATATATATGTGTGTGTGTGTGTGTGTATTCATAGATAGGTTTAGACTAATTCATGTTAACAAGATTAGCTGATTAATTAAGCACATCAAAAATGTGATATTATGAACTTTTCTGGTCAATGATTCACTAAATTAAAGAGTGAGTTCCCGTCAAAGAATACACGCATGAAATAAGATCAATAGAGATTGATGATATAATGATGACATGGTATTATTAGGAAATTAGTTCTTAAAAGTGTGAAATGGGGCTGCCTTCAGGAGCTAACTGACTCACCCGCTTCATTTTTCTTATTTTTTTTATTTTAAAAAATATTTCCGTAAACTTTAATAATTATATCCCAATATTATATTATTCAAATTTCATGCGAAACAGAGAGTTATACGACCTCCATCCAAATTGGGTCGATTTCAACTATTCTCTGACTGTGAAAGATGACTGTCTAAATGGAGGTCGCGTGAAACATTAATGACATAATATAGGAATTAATTTTTAAGGATTCATTTAAAAAATAAAAAGGAGAAAATGAAACGGGAGAGCCAAACTAGCTATCCAAAAGGGCAATCCTATTTTCCCTTCTTAAAATCCGAAGTATATCAAAATCTTGCACAATCTCATGTGGGCATTGATATAAGTTGTTCACCTCCGATGTAACTTCGAAAAAATTGAGGCAGCAAAAAAATAATATTCATTATGATATCTTTTGTAACTAAATTTATAATAATGAATATTATTCTTTATTTTTTCTTTAAGTTCCCAACTAACAGAGAGGGAGAGGCATGCAAAAAAATACAGAATACAATCAAACTTATACACGCATTTAGTAGAAGGAATATCACTCACCTAATAGATTATAAAAGTAATTACAATAAACTTGCTGAAATATACACTCAATTTCAATATCATACATAATATTTCAAAAATAACAGTTTAGCCTTAATCTTTAAGGGTAAAAGTGTGAATTTTGTAAGAATATAGGAGCATAACTGATATTACACATATTGCAGAAGTAACAAGTACCTTAAATACACACACACCAATGATTAATATCCATTGCTTGGTTCTTCACATTTTGCAGTGAATATCATATCCATTGTTATATTTTTATTTTTAGCGATGAATCATATAATATCAGTTAATAATCATTGGCTTTTTCTTCTAATTATTGTTAAATTTATCAACTATTAATAGAACTTTAACGAATAAAAGAATAGATCTTAAATCATTTTATAAGCATTTAGCAACAAATATGACGTTCATTGTTAATTACAAGAATAAAAGTCAATCTCGTAATGAATAAGATTTGTAGTTAGATATTTAACACCGGTACATACAATAACGAATATTCAAATTATTTATTGTCATAAGCCACTTTGTCGTATTGACGTCATCCATTGTGTTAGTATCTATGGTCTATCCATTCATTTATTTTTAAAACCAAGTTGATATCCTTGGGAACCCTCAATGATTATGCAACCATAACTTTCGATCCAACCGGAGAATTCAGACAAAATCAAAGAATCCGATTTCAATTTTGATTTGTCTACTTGGAAGTTCAAGAGCTGCCATTAGGGTTTTGACTTTAAACCCAAACATGGTCAGATATCCTTATCCAATGACTTATCCCCTTGAGATTCAAGACTAGGGATGAGCATTGGGCTGGGCTGGCCCGGCCCAGCCTGAGGCCCAGCCCGCTTAGCCCGACCCGGCCCAAGCCCGAGTTAGCATTGGGCCGGGCTTGGGCCAGATATCTAGGCCCAAAATAATTTTGGGCCGGGTTTGGGCTTGAGTCGGCCCAGCCCGCTTAGCCCGAAAGCCCGGCCCGAGTAATTGCCGAATACAAGGCCCGAGGCCCGGCCCGAATAATAGCCCAATACAAGGCCCGAGGCCTGGTCCAAATAATGATCCATGAGTGCCGACCCTTCACATTCCAATAAACCAATGACATGTCTCCTCTCTCAATTACAAATTATACAATAATACAGCTGGAAATTGGCCCATTACACACACGTCTCCCTTGTCCCTACGTTTTGTGTCCCTTGGAATCTTCCATTCCAAGTCTAAAATGGCAACCACCTGAGTATTGTCGACAATCCCACCAGACCCCACTCCAACCAGCGCACGCTGCGCACGGCATCGCCAACCTCGTCGTCACAGTTCCTTCCCTCCGACGTCTGCAGTCTGCTCATCCTTGGGGCTTCAATATCACGGCTTGTTGGCTCCTCTCTTCCACAGTCCTCCGTAGTCCGCATCGCACGGCTTTGGGCTCCACTCCTCCGCGCAGTCGCATCGCACGGTTTGACGGCTTCCACCTCTCAGCTGCAAACTGCAGCACGCACCGGCACCAGCACAACCCAGTCCTCGTGTGGTCTCGGGGTCTCCGCCTCTCAACTTCAAAGGTATTGCAAACCACATCTTGCAGACTTATAATTTTAGTATTATCACGTATATGATTCCTGCCAATTACATTATCACGTATCCATAATATATATTAAAGATAAGCATATGGAATTCGAGCTCTGTCAAGTATGAAATGGGGATCATAAAGATAAGCATATATCATATATGATTACTGCCAACTATTAAATTTAAGACATCGGTTACTGTACGCATATGCTTATGGTATATGGTTGGAAAAGATAAGCATATGGAATAGATATAAGCATGTGCCGACTTCACAGGAAGTACTACAAATAGAGTCTATCTTGTAAGCATTCTCATTCCTTTTGTTGCAACAGAATTCACATATTAATGCATATATAAATCAGAAAAAAGTACTAGAATCTTGATACATGCATATTTGTATGGGCCGGCCCGGCCCAAGCCCGGCCCATGAAAATTGGGCCGGGCTTGGGCTTGGGCCGCCAAAAATAAAAAAACTTGGGCCTTGGGCCCGGCCCAAGACCCGAAATTTTATATGGGCCTGGGCCTGGGCCCTTCAGGGCCCGGCCCAACCCGGCCCATGCTCATCCCTATTCAAGACCCATATGATCGTGTTTGTGCTAAATCTTAATCAAGCCGATCGACAAGCAAACACTTCACGTTCATAAAGTTTTTTTAATAATAATTGATTATGCAAAGTCCAACCTTAAGAATGTGATAGAGATATTATAACAACAACAACAACAACAATAAAGCTTTTTCCCACATTAAGTAGGGTCGGTTAAATGGATTTTTTGCCTCCATTCAGATCTATCTTGAGTCATTCTCGAGCTTAACTACGAATATCCACATTAGCTACGAATATCCACATTCGTATTCATAGTTGTATCTTAAGAATGAAAACACTTGTTTATCTCTGTTCAGACCTTAACTCTATGGAATAATATATTATTGTTAAAACTTCGAAAAATTGAATCTTAGACTAAGATACTACGATGAATTGTATAAACGAGAATTCCTCAAAATAAAAACAAACAAAGCTCATTATTCACAATATTAAACATTGTAAATCCATCGAACAATAAAAAATACACATGTACAATGAAATGATTATGGTTATTTTTTCTGAGTTATTGATTTAATTGAATAATTACAGAAAATAGATAGAACATAATGAATTGCTCAAATAAATATAAATAATTACTCATAATCATGAGGAAATGCAACATTAGACGAGCTACGGACATCGTATATAACCAAATAAAAAAAACTTACTTGTCCTATCTTATGGGATAATTAGTACGAGTATGCTTAGCCTTTAAGAAAACATGACAAACCAAGCTTGAAGATTTTGATTTTTTAAATACAAGTGGAAATAGTTCTCTAAAGAGAACAAAAGAGAAATGACTAAGAGGCTTGTGCCACTACTTATGAATCCCAATACTCCATTTTACAAGTCTTGCAATATTTAATGATCATTGGAAATTTTAATTTAAAATTCATTTTATATTTTCTCATGCGAACAAATAGAAGCTTAAGGTGTGCCGGGAAATAAGAAAAGCATCGTGAATAAAAAAATCATAAGAAGGGATATGCTTCATTTTCCATCCATAATGATGTAAGAGTCATTAACAATGGCTAGTTGGCCCTTGTACAAGATAAGTTTATAGCTCTCAAAAGCTTCTTCCCACCTACCACATTGTTAGAGGGGCCCATCATTAGTTTTCCTCTTTCTAGCAGTAGAAAGATGAGAACTATTGGTATTACATGCCTTGTCTTCCTTCTAAAAATGATAGTCTTGCCAAGATAAGTATGATGCTCCTAAGTCTAGACAAGATTGATTTTTCTCATATCTCCATTAACTTGTTTTGAAGTACTTGCAATCACCATCTTGTAGTTGTTCTTGATCTTATGGCCATATTTTCTCTTAGATAGTTTCTTCTCTTAATGTAGCTCCCATGAAGAGTTGACAAATCCCCATGTTTCTTCCAATGGATGCACTTTATGCCTAGTTTCGCAGAGTTGTTGGACCCGTGAATCACTGATGTAGGTTGCTCACTAGTCTTGGTGCCGTCAGAAGGACTGTCCATGATGATCCTCTTTTTCTCTTTATCTTCAATATGATAGTGAACCTTTAGAAAACTAAAAACTGATCCTTAAGTTGAGAAGTTCAGAATTCGACTCTTGCCATTTTCAAACTCAAGGTCAAGACCTTCAAAAAAGATAAAGGTCTTATTCTTTCACTCATTATACTAGAATAGATTTTGATCACAAGTATAATTCTAGGACTCATGAAAGGGGTAGCATCATTCTTCCCATTTAGAAATGAGGCATACTAGTAGACTACATAAAAAAGACTGCAGATCTTTCATGTTAACTGATAGTTTCTCATTCCTTCCTTTCTTTAGATATACATGTTCTCATAAATTAATCATATGTTGCTAGCAATTACTTTTTGGAAGTGAGAGTTTGCCTATCAGCTGAAAATCCTAACAATCTAAATCTTCAATTAATCATCTTCACAAAACTATTATTTTCATGTAATCCTTCTCCTTAGGCCTGCACTTATTTCAGTGGCCATTTTAGTATGAAAAAACCCAAACAGATAGTTGTCTTTGATAAGTTTGGAGTTGTGTGACTCTCTATCTCGTCTTTATTTCAGTGGCCATTTTAGTATAACCAAACCAAAACAGATAGTTGTCTTTGATAAGTTTTGAGATTATTGGAGTTGTGTGACTCTCTATCTCGTCTTCCCTTAGACAACAACTTCCTCCTTAGATGTCATTCATGGAAAAAAGTTACCAGTGAATGATGAAGGTGAATGTGGTGGTGATCGATCATATCACAAACATATCGATGATCAATCAATCAATCATCCTTGAAAAGAAGCAACATGTGATTGCTTAAGTGAAGGAGTTGTATCGAGATTCATGTTGGGAAAAAGAAGCACCTACTTCAATGACTAGGTGGTAGAGCGGTATGCATACCACCCAAAAGACCAGGGTTAAAATCCCACTTTGTGGAGGGTTACGTTAGGTAGACGACATCCAGTTTAAAAAAGTAGTCGGATCTTTCAACATATATTTTATAAGAATATATGTAGCTGGCCCTACTTAAAGTGAGAGAAGGCTTTGTCTTTTTTTTAAGTTGGGAAAATGAATACATCTAGCAAATTGATCAACCACAACCAGTCTTTATTGAAGACATAATCCTTGAGCGTCTATTGACAGAAAGATGAGTAGTTGATGACAATATCAAACTCAAAGAGTTCCCAAAGGTACCATTGATCGATTAGGCTTCAAAGATTAATCAATCATCACAATAATAGTGATGATCACGAGTACCTTGAAATATAATGATCCCAAAACCTCCAAATACAAATAATTTACCTTGTGTAGAAGGCCTTAAAGTTAGGATGGAAATTACAAAATACACAACCAAATGTATATGTGTATCAAGTACGTAGAGTATTCCCCCCAAAATGCGTAATTCTCAATTCGATATGGTTTGATACCATGTAGAAAATAAAGGGAAATAACCAAACTAATGATACAATGGATGATATGGAAATCCCTTCTTAAAGAGAGGTAGAAATCACAAGATTAATGTAGATGGTCCCAGGCTGTTAGGCAGTTGATGGTGGAAGGAAGGCATGGAGAGGAAGGGAGGAAATAAAAAATAAATAAAAAGAACTAAAATAATCAACATAAATAAATAAATATCAACTAAAAATAATTTAATAAATAAATAATTATGAATTTTAATTATATAAATAATGTTATTTAATTAGTTAAATAGTACGAGTAATTAGTTACAAATATAAATTACATATATACATATTTTTAATTAATTATTTTTACAAATATTTACATAAATTAGTAATTTATTAAATTACATAATAATAAGGATTTTAAATGTATTTTTATTTATTTTTAAATGTTAATTTAATAGTAGATATAAATACAAGTATATACAATATAGATACATTACACCTTTATAATAAATACATTATTTATTTTTATTTTATTATTTTTATTTACATTTTATATAAATAAAATACAATATAGAACATATTTAAAAATTTAATATTTAAAAATATATAAAAGAAAATAAATAAATAAAAATATATACAATATATACAAGTATACATGTATACCAATAGGGTCCCAAAACTTACTTTTTGCATATTGACAAATCCACATTGCATCGTCTTTATTCTATCATTTTAGCCTCAAAAACCCTGGCAAATGCATGTAAATACCCTTAATTCATACATTTTAGCATCCATGAATGTGTATGTAAATATTGTATAAAATACGGTTTTTAAAGCCAAAATTATAGAATAAAGAAGAGAAAAGAAAAAGAATAAAATATTGTAAATATTTTATGACCCAAAACCTCGAGACCTAGGCATCTCGATGACTAGGTCGACAAGGAATAAAGTAGAGAGAGATAAGGGTCAGATACCTATTCATTTTATTCTTTCCTTATTCATTTTGGGACCTATTTTTGGTTTCACTTTGTATACCTCAAATAAAGAAACTTTGTACATGAAAGTTGTAGATAATTAAATGAATAAAAATACAAAATTTATTTCAGTCAAAAATACTGCATAGATAACAAGTTATGATCTGAATAAAAATCCAAAATGCCAACTTCACATACCTTTATCTCTCAAATAAAAGTTCGAAATGCATCAAACTCATCTTTCATTGTATATAATTTTAAATAATCTATTTAATGAAGTGGTTTCGTATTTTTTAGAGTTACGGTTTGAAAGTTGAGTTTTGGACCCATGTTGTACAATAGTTTACGCCTTTTTCTTTCTTTTGTATAGATTCCTTTTTTTAACTCTTTTTTTTCTTTTGATTTCAATTATATTTTTTAGCTGTATATTCTAATTTCTATTAAAAATATAAAATCAATTAAAAAATATAAAATAAAAAAGATACAAAAATAGATCCTCTCTATACAAGTCAATTTGGCTTGTATTCTATCTTTATCACTTTTTTTATCTTACAAAATTAAAAATCAACAAAAATATTTCAAGCTTTTATATTATTAACAAGAAAACAAGACTAAAAATCATAAAAATCCAAAATAGGTATTTTATACCTTCAAAAAACATGTTTTTAATTTACATCTTTTGAAAAAAAAGCTTTCTTCTGCAATATTCTAAATAACATTATTTTGAGATAGTTTCATGATTTGAGTTTTTATTTTGAGGTCTCTTGTTATTCATTTCAAACATGTTTTCATTGGGAAAGACCCCTATTTTTTATTAGTACACATGAGCATAAAGACAATCACTAGTGTCCAAAAAATTTGAAATAGTCCACTCCCATTGGTGGAGGCCTCCCCCAATAGCCATCATCTCTTCCATTCCTCCACCAAATAAAAGAGCTTCATCCCCCATTTTTGAAATCATCCACCATTAGAGTCTTCATTCTAGCTCCTCTACCTCCATTGTGACAGAGTGAAGGTTGGAGACGAAGCCACGGCGATGGGAGGATTCTTTGGCGTGATCCCTTGGTGTTCTTGCTCCATTGTATCACAAGCTCTTAGCTTGTCAAGCCTCTTCTCCGTCGGAATCGAGGCCATGACCAGTCATTCTCATAGGAGAATCGATCACCATAGGCGACTACCTTCACATGCTACGTTTTTCATCTTGTAGGTAACTTTTAGATTTAGTTTTTCTTCTTGTTGTAGTGTAACAACCCATCATCTTCAACTTTTCTCCATCCTCATTCGTCGCGGCTAACCACCTCACCGCCGCCTTCATCCACTTCTTCGTACTCCCTTCACGTAATCTCAAACAATTCCGACCACGTACGGTGGCCGGAGACCATCTCCTTCTACCATTTTCGTAGGAGAACCCATACACCCCATATATTTTTTGTGTGCATAACGCAAGCCAAGCCCACGCTCGAGCTTTCATTTCTACTCGCAGGTATCCGTCCGAACGTCCTACAGCCGCACCACCATCTCTCGCGCAGAGCTCCACGCCGTGGAACTTCGTCGGCCCTTGGATTGGATTTTTTGTTGCTGTTTTTCAAAGGAAGAAGAAAAAGAAAGGGGGTGGATAGCAACCACCGTTGGATCTATCCCCTTCCTTCTAATCTTAACCATCCAACCAAGGGGTAGAAGTTGTATGCATAAGCCCTCACCATTTTGAAATTGCACGCACATCCCTTTATCCTCCAAGAGCCTTTGAATGCCATGTGGATAAGTGGCAAGTTTTGCGGCCATACCTCTACGTTTTTGGCATATTACAACAAGTTTTCGAGTACATTTTTGA
The DNA here is from genome assembly GCA_037367405.1 of Ottelia alismoides. NCBI lineage: Eukaryota > Viridiplantae > Streptophyta > Magnoliopsida > Alismatales > Hydrocharitaceae > Ottelia > Ottelia alismoides. The sequence goes on along the minus strand of JAZKJV010008301.1, from coordinate 30,988 downwards.
ACTGCAATTTCGTATTTACTTTTTCATCTGTACCCCTGCACTAAAATGCTCATAACTCATTCATCTGAACTCTGATTCATGTGAGTTTTTTTTGTTAGAAAGCAGCTTTGAAGTTCTACATAATATCCAAATTTCAGAATTTTCTGATGTACGAACTATTTATGGAAATTTTTTGAATTCAGAGTACTGATTTGGCTTATTTTGTTAATAACTCTTTTAATACTTGATATCACTTGCTCATTTTTGGATATGTTGTAGGAATTAGTAGGGCCGAATTTGTGCTAAAATTTTATAGAAAGATATTATGGTTTCTGTCCTGTAGAATTTATACAATATTTTGAATGATTGATTTATTTCTTGAGCATCTTTTATCTATTCAAAAATCTAAAACTATGTCCATGTGCCCATGAGTTTGTTCTCCAATCAGGGATTTTTGTTATATTTTTATCTTTTTGTTTGAGTAGTCAAAATATTCAAAAACAACATTTCTACCTTCATGCAGTCTTTTATTTTTAATATATTCATTACCTTTTTGAAAAATTCCAAATAAAATACATTTTGTGTGTTTCTTTATGTTTTAACTCTAGATCAAAAATCATTAAAATTTTCAAAAGGAAACCCCTAAAAATAGCAAAACACCAAAAATCTTCATAAAAATATTAAAAATTTCACAAAAATTCTAAAAATAGAATTTTAGTTTTTGAATTTTTCTTATTTTGTTATCTTTATTTTAAAATTAATTTGAGACAGTTTTGATTCTGTATGCTATTTTTCATTCTTATTTTAATTTCAGCCAGCAACTTATCTCACTGTTTACTAGTATTTTAGCCCTTAAAATATCAAAAAAATTAGGAAAAAACTAGAAAATCATAAAAATATTAGAAAAATATAAAAATCACAAAAACATTTCATTTCCTGTATTTTGAGCATTTTTTTCTTATTTTTGTTCCTCTTTTATCTCTAGTGTACATATATATTCCTTATATACATTATATCTTTATTAAAAGAAAAAGAAAATATAAAAATACAAAATATAAAAAGAAAATACAAAATCAGTAAATTAAAAACCAAAATATAAAAATATAAAATCAAAAATTAAATAAAAAATATAAAATTCAAAACCCACAAAAAATAGCAGTTGTAGGCATTTAACCACTTTCATATTTCTGAGCATTATTGCCTTATTCTACCTGTTTGCTCCCTGTGTTCGACACTCTACATACTTGCACTATACACATATTTGTAGAGTTATAATAAATTTTAACTCCACACTTTGATTTCCATTGCTTGATATTATTAGTGTATTAATTGTTGATTTAATCGGGATTTACCGAGGGTCGCCGCAACGACTTTGTCTCCGCCTTGTATGAGACATTTAGACCCTCGTACATCTCGGCTAATCAAATGACACCGTTGCCGGGGAGCAATAGCGCGTAGTTTGGGTTTTTGCTTGTTCTTGTGATTATTTGCCTATTTTTTGCCCTATTCATTTGCTCATTTATTTGATATAATTGTTTGACTTGTCTAATCATCCTCTCTTGTTGACTTTGTGCGAGGAACTGCGGATCGAGGGAGGCGCTCTACCCTAGGCGCCTACGCACCCATGTGAAGCCGGCGTCAGCTTGTCGACCTAGCATCAAAGGAGGCTTTGAGGATTTGAGAAGATAAGCACATTTTTTAGCAGTTTTGTGCATTTGTTTATTTGTATAATTTTAGTGAGAGAGAGACTCTATTGTTGTAATAATACAGGTACTCAGGACCTTGGACACTCGAGCCCAATTTCCAAGTGATTGTTCACTTGGGGGCTCACCGCAGTTTTGTCGGTTTTCCTTCGCATTTTTTATTTTTTATTTTTTTCCGGTTTTATTTTATTTCTTTTGTGTGATTTAGCCCTTAGTTTTAGGAGTTGCTTGTCGTTAGTATTAGATCCAAACACATTAATCACCATTGCATGATAGTCAAATTTTGAAAATTGTTCTTCACGCTGATAGCAGCTTCTCACCTTAGGGCGATTTCATCAGCTTTGCATTTTCATATAGATTATGTTTCAATTCTGCTGAGTATCCTTGCATGTAGAGTGCTGGAGGCAAGGTGAGCATTTACGCTTTAGCTTACATCATCGTTTTACTACTTGCATTGCTTTTCCGTCTCTCTACCTATGATTTTGATCACCTGGGTGCTTAAAAGAATTGACTCCCCGATAGGATCGTGCATTTCTCACTAAAAATCCAAAAAAAGTGATAACAAATAAAATTGAGACTGCTAATAGTACTCGACCCTAAAATCAACCAAAAAGAAAATTTTGTATTGGGCGAGTAATCCCCTCATTTTCTTCGTTTTACTTGCTCGCGCACACACTAAGGATTAGTGCCAAAATCCCATTTCAGCCCCCTAAGTGTTTGTGCAATTTTGGGCTTCTCATCTAACTCTAAAACAGACAAGATAAAAAGATCGACTTTTCGGTCTCTACCGAGTTGAGTAGGTGAATTGAGGGTTTGCCTTGTTTGAGTTTGTTTGTGCTTGTTTGTGTATATTCTAGATCACCTCTACACATTTGCGCCTTCTTCTTCACTCTCTTGATTTGTCCTTCGTGCTCTCCCGACTATCATTTTCCTCTTGTTTCGAGATGGCCGACTGGAGCATATTGTATCCAGACTTTGCGGATCCCTTGTTCACTCCAGCCGGTCCAACTCCTTTTTTCCAGGAGGACTTCGCTCCTTACTTTTGTACATATCCGCCTCAGCCGCAGTATTAGGACTTGGACTTCTACCCACCTCCACCTCCACCTTCACATCCACCTGAGTCTGACCTGTTGGAGTCACCTTCCGCGATCTCCATGAATGTTGTCTTGAACCTAATGAAAGAGCACATTAATATTATGAGAGATTATCTTTCCATTTTCAGAGAGAATCAGATTAATGCTCCTTTCGTCGAGGATCTGGATTTCCTTGTGGGTGATCATGGGAGCTTGCAATCGCCCAAAATACGAAAAAATAAGAAAAATGTAAAAACACAAAAAGAGTTCGGGAGACCTTTGGTTGATTCAGACTGTGAGAAGAGTGCCCATCTGCCAGACCCTTTGACCGCACAGCCTTTCACACACTATCCCACCTTTGACCCCGAGGATGCTGCTGTACAGACTGCTCTTGGCATGCCTCGTGTATATGCTGATTCTGACTTCCTCCCTTGTATGGAGGTGGTCCAAAAATTCAAAAAAATGTTGATTGAACCGGAAGTGGTGGACACTATTCATGAGATCATCCAAGCCCCACTTCGGCAGGCCATGACCGATTTATCTGCTCCTCTTCCCAAGAAGAGAAAGCGGAGGAGCATATCTGAGCGTCATATCTTGACCATGGCCACTTCCCATGCCATCACACACCGTCCCATTCCTAGAAAAAAGAACACAGCTACACCATTCATCACATGCACCATCTCTGACCATACTTGTGATCACACTCTCCTTGACGACGGTGCTTCTATTAGCATATTACCCTTCTCGCTGGTACAGTCTCTTCACTTAGGGCCTCTAAAGAAGACCAGGATGATTGTTCGGTTTGCGGATGGATCAATTAAGAGGTCGAAGGGTATCCTTGAAAATGCCGTCATTTCGATTCAGGGCACGAGCTACAATGTTGACTTTATTGTATTGACCATGGAGACCTCCACAGAGGAGCCATCTCCAATCATCCTGGGACTACCTTCCTCAACTCTGCGAGGGTCGTTATTGACTATGGATCAGGAGAGATTCGCTTCCGTCCTGTTGACGAGAGTGAAGTGTTGATCACCGCACTCACTGTTGACCAGAGACCTGCACCTGATGTGACCACACCTATTTTTGCTGACTCTAAGGCATGTGACCTATATGACGATATTGGAAAAGTTTGTGTTACGACCGTTAATAAGACCTGAGAAATCCTCTGAAAGGGGGAAGACTCGGAAAGCACAGACCTCGCAGTTCCTCCTTCCGGTGTGTGGCGATGTGTTGACGAAATCCACGGGATTTACGTGATTGATACCATAGAGCGGAGGGCAGACACCAAGACCAGACAAGACGGACCAAGTTTGACTACTTCCATTGATAAGTCTGCTCCAGGTCACTCTAAAGTTTTTATGATTGATGCCGGTTATGATCTTGATGCTTATTTTCAGAAATTCGGCCCTTTTGATGAAAAAGATGATCTGGTTGAGATTGTAGAGGATGAACAGAGTTCGACTACTTCCACTAATGAGTTTGTTCCTTTTGGTTTTGACCTGGACGAGACCTCGCAGGACGACACTGAGTACATTACTTCCGATGAGGATGAGTTCGTCCCATTTCACTTTGATATTAGCGAGACCCCCAAGGCCGGACCTAGTCATACTTCTTTCACTGATCCGTCTGTGCCTCCACACCCTAGGGCCACTGAGGACCATCACTCTGTCGACCCTGATCGGTTTGCATCATATGAGGACCCCAATGTCGACCTACATCACACTAGATCTATTCCTCAGCGGTCCCGCAAGAAGTTTCGCTTTCAACCTTCTTGACCATTTGTATATCCATCTCTGTTGTACATTCTCTTTTGTGTACCTTCGTCTCTCTCCCGTATTGCTCGTCCACCCATTCTCGTGTTTGCCTTGCTTAGGACGTACTTTGTCCTAAGTATAGGGGGTGGACGAGCCAAGTGTTCATTCGTTGTTCCGTTTCATTACTCCTGTTGTCGCATATACTTAGGGCTTCTTTTACCCTAAGTATAGGGGGAGTCATGCGTACATTCTTCTCTATCTTCTTCCATCTGTTGATATCTTTTCTTCTTTTCTTATTTTCCTCTTCTATCCTTTCTATCTACCAAAAAGGTGTCGCCCCTTTTTGTCAGACTTCTATACTTAGGACGTGCTTTGTCCTAAGTATAGGGGGGTGTGCACCTCGAGTGTTCTATTCTTTGATGCTCTCCATTGTCTCCTCTTCTTGTCTATACTTAGGGATATCTTACCCTAAGTATAGGGAGAGACAATCTGAGTATGATCTGTTCATTCCCACCCTTGACCCTCCCTACTTTGTGTACAGTCTGCTATACTTAGGATTATTTGATCCTAAGTATAGGGGGGACGGTCAACTACTCATTTGTTTATCTATTATTCATTTATTCTTTAGACTTTTCTATACTCAGTACGAGTTATGTCTTCTCTTTTCTCTCTGATCTATGAGGACATAGCTCAAGCTAAGTATAGGGGGGTCGTATATACTACGTATATACTTTAGCCATAACTCGTACTTTCGTATTTTTACTAATAACTATGGCTAATTGTACTTATAAAATTCATTAAAAGCTTAATAAAAAGATGTGATTATTCCTAAAATTCTTTTGTGTATTTATTGATTAATAAATCAGGTGAAAATATTTTTTGCTAAATGTTTGAAAAATAGTTTGAAAATCCTCGTGAAAAATCTTTGGAAAACTATTTGGAAAACGTTTTGTTACATATTTTCAACCTTTGTAAAAATATTTTGATTGTAAAATTATTTTCTTCGTGTGAAATAAAATGTTTAAAAATTTTTTTGCAAATGATTTGAAAAATGGTTGCAAAAATATGTGAAAATTCTATATATACTATTTGGAATCCTTTGCAAAAAGATTTTCAAATGTGTGTACATGTGTGTAAAATTATTTGTAAAAATTATTTTAGACTATAGTTTTCAAAATTGTTTGAAAAACTTGTATCAAATAAGTTTGAGGAATACATACATCTCATCTAAAATTCACTATATATTTATAAAATTGACCACTTACCCTTGTAAATTCTTAAAATCGACTTCTTGTAAATATCAGAAGCATCCCCATGTAAATATTTGTACCAAGTTTTTAGCCAAAATCTTTTGATTTTCAAAAATCCCAAAAACATTTGCAAAACTAAAATCCAAAAACATCTGAAAAATCTTTTTGAAAAAAAATAATAATACAAAAAATGCATATGCATCATCTTTTCAAAAACCCATAAAAAGTTCAAAATCTTTGAAAAATGCATCACAAAAATATTTCTGCATTTGCATAGCATGAGCATTTTTCGGATTGAGTTTAATAATTGAACGAGTCTAAGTAAAATCCGAAGATTGGAGCTTGGTTGGACCTTAAATCTACCTAATTAACAGGAACCTTATAGGAACTGGGATTGAGGGACTTCAGGTCTAGTTGACTTAATTCTTTGAGGATCACGAGACTTGGTTCAATGGATTCTTAACTGCCTAAGTAGAAGTATTTCGGAGCACACACACGACTCTTGTTGATAATGACCTAACTTGGAGACCTGCACCTTTCACATGGCTCAACTCAGTTGGAGTGGTGAGGGGGTTGGATTTGCCGGTATGTGACACACACAGGTGGAAACATTTGTCCTCCTCTAGGGAGGGAAGTGCATCCCAACCCGTCCAGTGACGATGAGTTTCGAGGATAGGAGATTGTGGGTTGCAATAAAGCTTCAAAAGAGGGATAGTCTACTGGCTCAAGAGGAAAAACTCCCCTATGCAAATGTTGTTGTATATAGTATTCAAAAAAAGCAAAAAGCAAAAACTCCAAAAAAGTGGACAGGCCTGTACAAAAATAAAAATGCCTGCCGGAATGTACATATGTGTATAGTCAAATAAGCAAGCTTGAGCTTCAAAGTCAAATCATGTGAGCATGCAGCTGGATGACTTGACTACACTGGTCTTGCATCCTAGGATAGGTAGCTAAACTGGCTACCGTCCATTCTTCTCTTCACCCCCTCCTTTTGAGCTGGTGATGAATACTCATTCATCACTCTTTATTCTTATATTTTAGCTACAAAAACCTTTGCAAATACATGTAGATATGTGTAAATACAAATAATTAACAAAAGGCATGCATTGTGTAAAAACTAATAATTAGCATGTTTTTGTGCAAAAATAAAAGAATAAAGAATAAAAAGAAAAAGAGGGAAATATTTAGAATAAGTATTGAGCAACCCAATCCCAAGGGAGAGCTCAGCATGGGCCTGACCGCATAAAAGCCAAAGTAGAGAGAGATAGGGAGCTCAAGTGTGTAAATGTACATGTAAATCGAATAAATCTATTTTCCTCTAAAAATAAAATAAAGTGGCTTGTATATATTTGTATATATTTATAAATACAAAATCAAAACAAAAATTGAAAAATTAAAAAGAAAATAAAAAGGATCACTTATACATATTCACCATGTACATACACCCACACCTATCTATTTATTTAACCTTGTAAATAAATAAAGTAATTTCCATAAAATTTGTACATATTCTATCTTTTATGTTGTGAATAAATAAAATAAAAACCATTAAAACAAAAATCAAAATAAAAATAACAAAATTAAAAATAAAAAAGAACCTTGCACATATACCATGTATATATTTGTATATAGTTATTTATTTCACCCTTGTATATAAATAATAAAATTAAAATAAAAATACCCTTTTATTCCTAATTTTATGATATAAATAAATAAAATATAAAATGGGAATAAAAATGTATAAAAATAACTAATTAAAAATCAAAAATTAAAATCCTATATTGTAAATACCTTGTTTTTGATTTTTACACTAGGAGCTGGGACTCCCCGCGCACCTTCTCCACCCCTTCATCCAACCCAGCTCGCACAGGAGCTGGGACTCGAGTTCCTTCGCCGTCGCTCTGCCGGAGCTCGCACACACCGCCACACCGACCACCTTCACCCCAGCTTACAGGGTCGAGGCAATTTTTCCTCGACCCGCGAGTGCGTTGATGTGCTTTGCAGGTCCATTCGAGGCCATTTGAGGGTCTCGACCATTTGAAGCAGCCGCTCCTCCTCCGCCAGTGTCGCCAGAGCTCTCCAAAGCTCCTCGCCACCATCGGAGGGTGCCATTAGACGCGGGAGGACCCCACGCATCTTCTCCGATCATCGGTGGCCTCCGAGGAGGACTCCAGTGCCAGCACGAACCTGGCGAAGTTCGTCGATGATCAGTTCGTCCTCCATCCTCCGCAGCCGTCCGATCGCTCTTCAGCTCCAGTTCGCATCGCATCCGTCCACGCCATGAGCCGCCTCCACCGTTCGATCCTTGGAGGAGCGGAGGGTTAGCCCCATCACATCTGAGCCGATGGATCTACCTGTGGCGGGGTAAATTTCACTTTAGGCCCTTAGTTTCTTAGTAGTTCTGTTGTAGTCCTGTAAATATTTTAGATCGTTTATTTTAGTTTGGTAATTTGCACTGTGGATCCTGTTGTTTTCTGGATTTACGTGTATGCCCCTGTGTGTAGTGGAACACGTGCGTCGACACGTGCTTATCTGGGTTATTTGCATGATTAGCCTTGATGTTCTAGGGTGTTACTGAATGAAGTTATCTTTTTATTATTTGTAGAAATACCCCTGTGGATGGTGTTATTGCGCATGTGCTTGATTTAGTGGGTTATTTATACTGAGGCCCCTGGACTTTTAATACTTGTTAATAAATAGTCCAAGAACCTTAGTTTCTTTGCAAATAGGTCCTTGTGTGCCCCGGTCAGCGTGCAACCTTGGAAAAATTGCACCGGACCCCCTGAACTTTTCACTATTTGCGTATAGGTCCCTGTGCACTATACCATTGTTCTTATTTTCAATAAAATAGCAAATCAACTCTAAATTAGATGAAAATTGGATACATTGTTCCTGCCATGGTGTAAAATTTTCTCTAATTTTTGGAGATATTTTTGACACTTTTTGATATTTTTAAAAATTCAAAAACATGCATTTTCTTTACTGTCTATCTTTGAAATTCACAAAAAAAAATTAAAACACCTTAAAAATTACAAAAAAAATTAGGTAGTGTTGATTTTGCCTTGATTGATTTTCTGATCAATTTTGATCACTTTTGGATTTATAACAGCTATAAAAATTACAAAACCTTAAAACCCACAAAAATTCTAATAATTAAAAGAAAAAATCAAAAATTAATAATTCTGGGGCCTAAATTTTCTTTGTTGTTTCTACTATACAGGAAAACTACCTTCAGACCTTGATAGGACCATTATTCATTTTATTTTGGTCCTCCAATCTGACTGGACGGTGCCTCTCTTTTCTTGCCTTGTTTGATTTTTATAAAATTCAATAAAAATCAGAAAATTACCAAAAATTAATCAAAAATAGAAAAAAATGTGCAAAACATAAAAACATTTTTATTTGAATTTTTGGATGCTTTTTGAGTAGATAAATAATTGTTTGAAGTTGTCATTTGTTTGCTTTTCTTATTTTCTTAATTATATTAAAAATCCAAAAAATATAAAAAGTCTAAAATTCCATCAAAAATACATTTATTTTACTTTATTTCTTTTTAGACTACTTCGTAGGCCGCAAGGCCATCACGTGCTCCCTGAGTCCAACCTTGGTCGCTATACCAGGCTAATCCAATAGCCATGACCGTTATCGTGTTTATTTGATTTTTTATCTGATTTTGGTGGTCTGCACTTAATTTTCTTGATTGACCGCTTGATCTCTTGAGCGACTGAGGTCGCAACGACCTTTGTTATTTCTTTATCCTTAGTTGCTTGGGTTTTTGTGGTCATCAGAATGACGCAGTTGCCGGGGAGCACGGCTTAGTAGTCGGTTTTCGTTTTTTTCTGCGGTTTTATTTTCACGGTTTTTTGTGCATATTTTGTATATATACCATTTATTTGCATAATTGTTTAAATAATTTGGTCTGGTCACTTTTTGCTTGTTTTCTTGCGAGGGCTCGAGGATTGAGGCGGCTTCTTCGGAAGCCGACGCAACCGCGAGAGTCGCATGCGGCTCTCTTCTATACAAAGCCGCAAGAGAGCGCGAGGAGTGAGCAGAAGTGCGGGAGACGCGGAATAGCCGCGTGATTAGATTAGCCGTAGATTAGTTTTTATTTCCTGCTTATTAGAACTGTTGTAATAATACAGGGACCAGAGACAGAGACTTGGACTTTTTGGGGGTCTGTTTAGCCGAGCACCGGTGTGCTCGGGGGACCCCTTAGTTAGTCGGTTTTTATGCCGCTTTTTACGCGGTTTTATTTCTTTACTGTCTTTTCCGATTTCACGCGGATTTTCGAGCCCCTAGCCGTAGGATTTTCTACTTGATTGTGACGTAATTCATAGGATCCAAACACCCTAATATAATTGCCTGTTCCTATAGTGCGGTAATTAGACCTACAATAAAAGACAATAAAATAACTGATCCATCACCTCCGAGCCTACGTGCCGCGAGCCTGCCCCGTTAAGCGCTACTCCTGAACTCGACCTGTCGAGAAGAGGAGGGGTGGATCTTGACCAGACTCTCTGGATTGGAGGTTGGTGGTCGGCTAGCCGTTCTTTCGAGTAGCACTGCTGTTTAGGGACTCGGTTTTCTGCTTGCACCATTTAGTTAGTTTACTTTCTATCTTTCAATTCTGCGCGGATCATATTGCATGTAGAGTGCTGGAGACAGGTACGCATTTCTGACTTTGCATGCATCATTGATTTTATCGCGCATCGGCTTTTTCGTCTTCTCCCCCTGTTTTGGACTTAATAACCAGGAGAACCGAAAACTTCGTTAGGCGATTTGCTTGCTTATTAAAAATATCTAAAAAAGAAAAACAATAAAATTGGGACTGCTAAAACTATTGACCCTAAAAGACACCTCATTTAAAAACTTGTCTTGGGGAGAGCAACCCTCTCATTGATTGGTTTGATTGTGCGAGAGAGTGACCACGCACCCTAGGTAGAGCCATCCGGTACTATTCTCGACTGATTACCGACTACTTCTATGCGGGGCAGTCGGTTGGGAAAGTATCAGGTATCCCAACAGGTCACATAATCGCTCTGATATCTTGATTGTTCACCAAAATAAAATTGACAAGATAAATTGACCGAACCTTTACGGTCTTCAGCTCGCGTTGCGTTGGTGAAGTGGGGGTTTGCTTGTGATCATAGTTTTTCCAGATCTCATCCGCCTTACTCGCCACATCAAGATGATGGACAGACGATCTCTTAGGAAGCCTCTGGCTGCACCGCTTTCGGGCGCGTATACCTGCTCATCTAGGTTGGTTCGCGAGAGCTGAGACCCGCTCTCCGAACCCGAGTATGATTCCACCCTGTTCCCCCTCGACCCCCTTTCTTTCGTCCGAGGGGCCAGTGCCAGAGGAGAGACTAGCAGATTTATCGGCACCTGAGTTTGGATCGTTTGATTTTGCAGAGACTATGGCCGGCAGTTCTGATGATCGCAGTAGAGGTCCACAGCCCGAGCATTTTGTTCTGGACCAGGGTGCGATCAACTCTACCCTGATCGCCTCCCTCGAGACAGTTCAACAGCAGTTGAGGGATCAGGGAGCTTTTATGATCAAGATGAGGCGAGAGCTTGAGCAGATGAGAGCCGACCGTGAGAACCGCGGAGGAGGACCCGACGATGCGGCAGCCGCAGCCGCGGCAGCAGCTGCAGCAGCAGCAGCAGGAGCAGGACAACCGAGACCGATGCGGGAGAACCACAATCCCGGATCGACTCTGACGCACCGTTGGGTGGTGATACCAGCGATCGTGGGGGACTTCAAGTTCCCCCCGAACACTTTGCAGCTCCTACCCCGGTTTCATGGGTTGGCCACTGAGGAGCCTCATCTCCACCTTCAGGAGTTTGAGATGATTTGCGGTACTGTCCACGATCGTCAGGTGGACTAAGATACCATCAGGATGATTGCCTTCCCCTTCTCTTTGGCAGACAGAGCATCCACCCGGCTGAAACATCTGGGAAGTTCGTCTACACTTGGGAGCAGCTCCGCGTCGAGTACTTGCACAAGTACTATCCACTCGGGCGGACCAATGCCGCGAGAGCCTTGATCAGCAACTTCTCCATGCTCCCCAACGAGCAGTTCCACGAGGCATGGGAGAGGTTTCGAGAGCTGACTGACAGATGCCTGCACCACGACATTTCCAAGCCGAACCTTGTTCAGAGCTTCTTCAGTGGGCTGACACCAGAGCTACAGGGCTTGGTGAACGCTTCTTGTGGTGGGTCTTACTTCGCCAAGGATCACGACCAGGTCTGGGCCATCTACGAGGAGATGGCCGAGAACTATATGGTGATGTCCCATACCCGGTTATACACTCAGGGCAGACCCCAGCAGCCACAGACCGTGCAGTACCAGAGGATAGCACGGGTCGACGCCGGTCCTTCCAGTTCGTCCGCACTAGCAGCAGCACAGGCCGAGTCATCAGCCGCGGACATGGGGATCATCAGCGAGAAGCTGGACCGGGTGGAGTTGATTGAGAAGAAGTAGTGCCAGGGCATCACTCAGATGGAGCAGATGGCACAGACTCTGAGCGACATGAAGACCCAGCTCATGTGTCTCCAGGAGGCACAGACGGCTTCCTAGCCCCGTCTTCAGTCGCGAGGCGACTCCGGCAGCAGCAGCAGCTCGTCCTAGCGCTCCAGCTCACACCAGCAGCCTAGACAGGTTCACCTTGTACAGGCGGAGTCGTACCAACAGCTGCAGCCTACCTACCAGTCACCACAGTACGATGCAGAGCCGTTGATGAATGTCAGCCGGATCAGCCTCTGGCAGTACTCCCGCCACCCCAGTACGATGCAGAGCCGTTGATGAATGTCAACGTGATTTGGTATGACCGCCCTCAGCCCGGTATCCGACGAGACCATCTCGGATTCCAGTGGGGGACCAGAGGTATCCAGCCCCAGCAGCAGCCGTCAGGATAGGGTGGCCAGTACGACCATCAGAGAGAGCACCAGCCGCAGCAGCCCCCAGTGTACCCACCACAGCAGCAACAGCAATCGTCCTATGGTCCTCGTCCCTATCAGCAGGGACAGTCGTGGAGGCGTGAGCAACCTCACCAGCAGCAGCAGCAGCATCACCCATACCCCTCTCAGCAGCAGCAGCACTAGTTCCAGCGGCCTCATTACCAGAGAGGCTACCCGTCGGGTTCCCATGGACAACCTTACGAGAGCCCCGCCTTGGATGACATAGCCCGCCTCCTCACGGATCAGCAGGCTACCTTTCGACGGGAGATGGACGAGTTCCACCAGGAGATGCGGGATATCGTGAGAGGGAAGGCCGCCATCCCTGCCCAGATTGAGCCGAACCCCAACAGCCTGAAGAGGAAATCTGAGCAGGTAGCTTGTACTGAGTATACCACTCCTAGTGATGCATTTGGTGATATGACTGGATATCTTTTTGATACTAATTTTGTCACACTTAGGAGCGGTAGGATGCCAGCAGGCGGTGCCTCGTCTGAGCTACATCATGAGGATCCACCCAGAGCGCCTGACGAGGAGGAGGAGAGCGGTACTGAGGCCGCTGGAGATGATGACGGTGGTACTGATGCCACCAAGGATGCTGATTCCACAAGTGGTGTTGAGACCACCGTTTCACCAGTTTGAGGAGGTGGTATTGGGGCCACCCACTATGCCGAGCCAGAGCGCGGTACTGAGGCCGCGAGTCTTCCAGTTGATCCAGCCGATGGTGGTGCTGAGGCCACCCGTGTTCATTTAGAGAGATCCGTTGTTTTTCCTACTTCTGATGTATCTCGGGACTCTGTTGTGAATAAAGGAAAAGGTTTGGTTTTTTCTGGTCCCACTGTGGTGCGTGATGTATGTGCAGATCTAGCCGTCGAGCCGTCTAGACCTTTTCCTAGTCCTCCATCTGAGAAGGACCCAGTGATCCCCTTCCCTAGAGCCCTTCAGATGAGGAAGGGGAAGAAAAAAGAAAATCCAAAAAAGAGAGATCAGGAAGAGTTCAGCCAGCAGATGATAGATCGGTTTCACATACAGCTGACTCTTCAGGAGGCTTTGCTGCACATCCCCCTTCTTCAGCGTTCACTAAGAGACAGGACCACAGTCAGGAGGAAGTGGAAGAACCACCACTCAGACATCCATGTGCTGACGAAAGCCACGTGTTTCGTGATCCATAACCGTCTGCCGGCCAAGAGGCCAGATTCAGGAGCCCCTTATGTCAGATGTCACATTAGAGAGCAGAGGTTCGACCGTACTCTACTAGATAGCGGGTCGTCGATCAACCTCCTTCCGGCAGCCCTTCTCGACCGCTTCGAGTTGGGCACTCTTAGACAGAGCAGGACAGTCCTTCAGTTTGTTGATCGATCTGTCAAGAGGCCGAAGGGGTTGTTGCGAGACGTTGTCGTCACTATTCAGGGCCTGCAATTCCCTGTGGACTTCGTAGTGTTGGACATGGAGATCCCTGATTCAGTGATCGATACCCCCATCATTCTAGGTCGCCCGTTCTTGGCCACAGCCAAGGCAGTGACCGACCATGATAGCGGGAAGGTATACTTTCGCGTCGAGGGTGAAAGTGTACAAATAGAGACGGTCGAGGACAGCAGAGCCAGAGAGAGAGCATGCTCAGAGACGACTTCAGACACAGAGCAGCTGACAGATGCAGGGCTAGACATCCACCAGGACTGTGACTTTGTGATCACAGATGATGAGGCAGTTTGGGCAGACCCAACAGCACAGGCCATCCTCTTATTTTCAGACACCGCTGATGCAGAGATGACAGCAGAGGAGAGCTTGGAGAGCACATTCCTGGTCCAGGATACTTCTGAGGCAGCAGAGCCGGTTCTCGGCCGCGACACTGATTCTTGTGATGATGGTGGTGCTGATGCCACCTTGTATGACACAGATCCCTCGAAGTCAGAGTCAGATTGGGCAGACTGTGAGGATTACATGTCAGACCTGATTTCCACTGAGCCTGCAGATAGAGAGGAGGTAGATGCCGAGCAGAGCAGAGACAGTCCAGCAGGGCAGCCTTCTCCAGTTTCTGAGAATGACCGAGAGTTTCAGTTCTCCCATGCAGATTTGGCAGCGTTCACGCAGACTTTTCAGAGGCCAGATCCGCCAGCACCCAGTTGTCCAGAGTTGAAGCCGCTTCCTACTTCGCTGAAGTACAGATTCCTTGCGGGTGAGCATGAGATTTACCCAGTCATTATCTCCGCCGATTTGACTGGAGAGCAAGAATCCCGTCTGATGGGGGTTCTTGAAAAGAACCGCAAGGCGATTGGATGGAGCGTTTCAGATCTCCAGGGGATTAGTCCGGTCCTGTGCTCCCACAATATCTATCTCGAGGATGAGGCAAAGCCGTCGCGTGAGTTCCAGCGGCGGCTGAACCCGAATCTGAGGGAGGTTGTCATGAAGGAAATTTCGAAGTGGTGGAGCGCCGATTTTATCTATCCCATCTCCGACTCCAAGTGGGTCAGCCCTTTGCATGTGGTGCCCAAGAAGACGGGCATCACTACAATAGTCAGCGAGTATCGAGAGGAGATTGCTACACGGGTACCCACTTCTTGGCGGGTCTGCGTTGACTACAGGAGACTCAACCAGGCCACCAAGAAGGATCATTTCCCCTGCCCTTTATTGATCAGATCATTGAGAGACTGGTAGGGAAGAGCCACTATTATTTTCTGGATGGGTACTCGGGCTACAACCAGGTGGCCATCGCTCCCGAGGACCAGGACAAGACCACCTTTACATGTCCTTTCGGCACATACGCCTTCCGACGCATGTCATTTGGGCTATGCAATGCCCCTGCGACCTTTCAGAGATGCATGATGTCGATCTTTTCGGACATGGTAGGGGAGTGCTTGGAGATCTTCATGGATGATTTCTCGGTTTACGGTGACGGATTCGACTCCTATCTTGACTGCCTAGACCGAGTACTTCAGCGATGTATTGAGGTCCACCTTGTGCTATCTTGGGAGAAGAGTCACTTCATGGTGACTCAAGGGACGGTGCTTGGCCATATCATCTCCAACAGGGGCATGGAGGTTGATCCGGCCAAGGTAGATGTCATTAGAAAACTCGCACCGCCGTCCAATCTGAGGTAGTTACGGTCATTCTTGGGGCATGTCAGTTTCTACCGACGATTCATTCATGATTTCAGCAGGATTGCCCGGCCGTTGACTGACCTACTGACGAAAGACACCGAGTTCCTTGTTGATGACAAGTGTCTTTCGTCCTTTGAGACTCTCAAGAAATGTGTTGTTGAGGCTCATGTTCTCCAGCCACCTGATTGGTCTCTCCCATTCGAGATCATGACGGATGCCTCCGATTTTGCCATGGGGGCCGTGCTGGGACAGAGGAGGGATGGAGTCCATTTTGCTATCCACTACGCTAGCCGCAAATTGGATTCGGCGCAGCGGAACTACAGTCACAGAGAAGGAGATGCTAGCCGTAGTTTTTGCCTAGATAAGTTCAGATCGTACATTATTGGATCTAGAGTGACCCTGTTTACTGATCATACCGCCATCAGGTACCTCATGGCCAAGAAGGATGCCAAAGCCAGACTGACTAGATGGATCCTTCTACTCTAGGAGTTTGACATAGAGATTAAGGATAAGCCTGGAGTCAAGAATGTGGTGGCGGATCATCTCTCCCGATTAGAGCATCTTGAGGATTCTGACTTGATTGACCCTATTTGCGAGACCTTCCCAGATGAGACGATCCTTGCTATCGCCTCTCTCCAATGGTATGCCGATATTGTGAACTTTCTTGTTGCTAAGAAAGTACCACAAGATTGGCCCAGGCAGAGGCTTGAGCTTCCTTGCGAAGGCCAAGTCCTACCATTGGGAGGATCCCATCCTTTACCATGAAGGAGGGGATAGCATCTGGCGTAGGTGCATTCCTAAGGAGGAGCAACATAGCGTCCTCACTTACTGCCACAAGCTTGAGGCAGGAGGACATCACTCTGGGAGGAGAACGGCACAGAAAGTGCTCCAATCCGGCCTATGGTGGCCTACCCTCTTCAAGGACTCTGATGAGTTCGTGAAGAGGTGTACTGACTGTCAGAGGATGGGCACTTGTGGACAGCGTGAGATGATGTCGAGGCAGCTCATTCACTTCTGTGAGGTTTTTGACGCATGGGGCATCGATTTCATGGGTCCATTCCCTGAGAGTCAGGGATTAGAGTACATTCTGCTAGCCGTTGATTATGTTAGTCGTTGGGTTCAGGCCATCCCCGCCCGAGCCACTGATGCGAGGACAATTTGCAGATTTTTGAGGAAGCACATCATCACGCGGTTCGGGGTACCTCGAATATTGATTTCAGATGGGGGATCTCATTTCATCAACGACCAGGTGAAGGCCCTTGCTAGCGAGTTCGGCATAGACCATCGAGTTGCCACTCCATACCATCCTCAGACGAATGGTCTAGCCGAGGTGTCGAATAGGGAGATCAAGACTATATTGCAGAAAGTCGTCCGTCCTGACCGAAAGGATTGGTCACAGCTTTTGGACTCGGTCTTGTGGGCATATAGGACGTCTTTTAAGACACCTTTGGGTACATCTCCCTTTCGCCTCGTTTATGGCAAGCCGTGCCATTTACCTGTTGAGTTGAGGCACAAGTCACTCTGGGAAGTCACAGATATTATTTTGGATCCAGATAGTGTAGGAGACCAGAGGAGGGCAGAGTTAGAAGCCTTGGAGGAGCTTAGAGATACCGCCTTCTCAAACAGCCTACATTACAAAGAGAGAGTGAATGAGTGGCATGATTCTCATATCAGCCACAAGCATTTTGAGCTTGGACAGAGAGTATGGTTGTTTGATGCTAGGCTTCGTCTATTTCCAGGGAAGCTACTGAGCAAATGGAAGGGTCCTTATCTTGTAAGAAAGGTACACGACAACGGTAGCATTGACATATCCGAGTTGTCTTCTGAGAGTACCTTTCGAGTGAACGGCCAGCGGCTCAAGCCATTTCTAGATCATGAGTCGCGGGTCGTTGATGTTGCCCCTATTCATTTTGCGTGAGATGTGGTCTCTTGACTCACATCTATTGCATCTCACGCCTGATTATCACTGTTCTTCCGACCTGTATAGATCCAGTTGTCCATATCATTCTATTCTTTAGTCCCACATCCCTTTTCTCATCTTATGATTTTGCTATACTTAGGGTGTACTTTACCCTAAGTATAGGGGGGATGTAGGACCTTCGGGTATTCTTTTCATTCTTTCTACCCCTGTTTTTCTGCCTATACTTAGGGATACTTCACCCTAAGTATAGGGGGGGGGGGTAGACTCTGTACATCCTTCACTCGGATGTCCCTTCATGTACAGCTTGCTATACTTAGGATTACTTGATCCTAAGTATATGGGGGAAACCACCGAGTTCTCCTTATTCTATTCATTCATTCGTCTTTGTATATAGCCTTCCTTTTCACTTCCCTATACTAAGCACGAGTTATGTCTTCTTCATCGCTCTTGACTCTGAGGACATCGTTCGAGCTAAGTATAGGGGGGTGTGTATATATTTCATATATACTTTAGCCATAACTCATACTTTGTGTGAGTGTGTTAATAAATGAAATGGCTAAAAACCCGAAAAACCACAAAAAATTAACAAATTTTTCTTGTAAATAAACATTCTTTTATTGCACATACATAGCTAGTGTACAAATTATTTTTGTAAAAATGTTTTCAAAAATCTTTGGGTGTAAAGTTTGTGTGAATATTTTCTTATCAAAATTATGTATACAGTACTAAATTTTTCCAAAATGTTTTGAAAATCAAAAGTGTGCAAAAATCTTGTGTAAATGTATGTAAATACTTTTGCAAAACTTGCATTTCATGCATTCATCCATTCATGATTTCAAAACATTTTTCAAAAATTTTGCATGTTTGTAAAAATTGTGTAAATAGCATCTTTGTAAATACTTGTATAGTTTTTCCTGGATTATATTTGACATTTAAACTAGCCTGGAATTAAATTGGGAAATGGAGCTTGATTAAGATTTTAATCCACCTAATTCTAAGAGGAACCTTATAGGGCTTAGGGTTAAGGATTTTCAGGTCCATTGGGACTTAATTCTTTGAGTCCACTAGGCTATGAGCATATGTCATCTTGATGAGCCTAAGTAGAGCACTTAACAACACACGCATGACTCTTAGAGACAATGGCTTGACTTGCACCAGCACCTTACACATAGCTCTCCACGGATGAGGTGGTGAGGAGGCAGTTTCCTTTGGCTTGGGGTAGCATATGAGGGTAGTACTTCTAGGCGGAACCTCTCTTCTTCTTCTAGTGAAGGAAGTGTGTCTCAACTTGGTCTAGTGGTGATGAAGGCTAAAGACAGAAGCCGTGGGTTACAATAAAGCTTCAAAAGAGGGATAGTCTACTAGCTCAAGAGGAAAAACTCCTTGTATATATGATGCACCATGTAGATATGTTGTACAGTTGCACATGAAAAAAATGTGCGAAAAGAAAAGAACTCCAAAAAAGTGGTGGGTCGGATTGAAAAGTTAATAACCCCACCGGAGTGTATATAGTCAAATAAAGCAAAAGCTTATGGTATCCATGTTACATCTCATGAAGCTTGCAGCGGGAGACTTAGCTACACTGGTTAGGCTCCCAGGGATACATGGCTACACTGACCATGGTCCATTCTTCATCTTCTTCCCCCTCTTCTTGAGCCGGTTGCACTTGAACTTAGAAGGGAATACCCCGCTTCTCGAGGAAAGAGTTGCTAGACCGAGGCATTAGAATTACCAGGTTGGGGGAGGTTGTTTCTTTGTTACTTCTGAAGTGGGGAGCTACATATCACTTACACTGCATGGAAAGATTCATGGTCATTAGAGTTTGTGTATGTAGACTTGTTCTGATCTGGTTTATTGAGGAGTCTTGTCCATAGATTGGTGGAACTTAGAGGCTGTTGAGTCTTAAGCTTAAGTCCAAATAAGGTTCCGACACATTAATAATCCAAAGATCTGATCAAGCTCCATATTTCAATTTAATGAAGGCAAGTTTAATATTCAACCTTGATCCATGTGCATTCGCCTCTTTTTCTTTTTCTTTCTTTCTTTTTCACTTCTTTTTCAAATAAGTGTTTGCTAAGGGACTAGCAAAGTTAAGTATAGGGGGGTGATGAATACTCATTCATCACTCTTTATTCTTATATTTTAGCTACAAAAACCTTTGCAAATACATGTAGATATGTGTAAATACAAATAATTAACAAAAGGCATGCATTGTGTAAAAACTAATAATTAGCATGTTTTGTGCAAAAATAAAAGAATAAAGAATAAAAAGAAAAAGAGGGAAATATTTAGAATAAATATTGAGCAACCCAATCCCAAGGGAGGGCTCAACATGGGCCTGACCGCATAAAAGCCAAAGTAGATAGAGATAGGGAGCTCAACTGTGTAAATGTACCTGTAAATCGAATAAATCTATTTTCCTCTAAAAATAAAATAAAGTGGCTTGTATATATTTGTATATATTTATAAATACAAAATCAAAACAAAAATTGAAAAATTAAAAAGAAAATAAAAAGGATCACTTATACATATTCACCATGTACATACACCCACACCTATCTATTTATTTAACCTTGTAAAAAAATAAATTAATTTCCATAAAATTTGTACATATTCTATCTTTTATGTTGTGAATAAATAAAATAAAAATCATTAAAACAAAAATCAAAATAAAAAGAACAAAATTAAAAATAAAAAAGAACCTTGTACATATACCATGTATATATTTGTATATAGTTATTTATTTCACCCTTGTATATAAATAATAAAATTAAAATAAAAATACCCTTTTATTCCTAATTTGATTCTATAAATAAATAAAATATAAAATGGGAATAAAAATGTATAAAAATAACTAATTAAAAATCAAAATTAAAATCCTATATTGTATATATACCTATATATAGCACCCTAGTGTAAATATCTTTTTTTTACTTTGAAAAATTAATTAAAAATCACAAAAAATAGAAAAAATTAAAATAAATATTTTTCATGTTTTAAGTTTTCTTTAATTCAGCCATTTGCTATTTTTAAATGAATTTCTAAATCTTTTCCACGTGGCCAGTCCCCATTGGTCCACGGGGACGTTGACCCCCCGGTCAACTCCCCCCTCAGGACCACTTCCCACGGGTCCGTGACGCTCGACCCGACTTCCCCGATTTTTCGCGTCACGACCCGACCTCCAAATCCGCAACCCCCAAGCTCCGATCGATCACCTTGCATCCGAGATCCTCGCCGACGTATCCGCGTGGGGATCCGCGCCTCGCAGAGCCCTGCCCGATCCATTCTTCTCGGACATGCACCCATGTTTAATCCGAGCTCCGCCCCCATTCCTCGCATCTTTTGGCTCCCCATCCTCCATCCCAAGACCTCCATTGCCATCCTCGAGGTGACAGCTTGCTGTTGGCCGTGTCGCAGAGAGGAGAGGGTGCCCGGACCTCAGATCCGGCGTCTTCACGCCTCCGTGCTCCGCCTGAAGGTAGAGCTCGAGCCTCGGGCCTCGACGACCCACGAGGCGACGACCCAGAGCTCCCTGAGCTCAAGCCCAGTCGACCCATCCGCCCAGGTAACCGTAGTTTTCTTTCCTTGTCTTTAATTTCGCATTTCGCCCAAATCGTCCCATCACCTTCGAGCTTCGATTCCGCCCACACGAGCCACCTATTCAATCATTGGAGCAGCCCATTACGATCGCCTTCTCCCCGCGCACCTTCTCCACCCCTTCATCCAACCCAGCTCGCACAGGATCTGGGACTCGAGTTCCTTCGCCGTCGCTTCGTCGGAGCTCGCACGCCCCGCCGCACCGACCACCTTCACCCCAGCATACAAGGTCGAGGCAATTTGCCCTCGACCCGCGAGTGCGTTGTTGTGTTTTGCAGGTCCATTCGAGGCCATCTGAGGGTCTCAACCATTTGAAGCAGCCGCTCCTCCTCCGCCAGTGTCGCCGGAGCTCTCCAGAGCTCATTGCCACCATCGGAGGGTGCCATTAGACGCGGGAGGCCCCCACGCATCTTCTCTGATCATCGGTGGCCTCCGAGGAGGACTCCAGTGCCAGCACGAACCCGGCGAAGTTCGCCGGCGATCAGTTCATCCTCCATCCTCCGCAGCCATCAGATCGCTCTTCAGCTCCAGTTCGCATCGCAGCCGTCCACGCCATGAGCCGCCTACACCGTTCGATCCTTGGAGGAGCGGTCGTGACCGTCGATCGTCGAGGGTTAGCCCCAGCGCATCTGAGCCGATGGATCTACACGTGGCGCTCATCCGATGACCGACGTAATAAAGGATAAATTTCACTTTAGGCCCTTAGTTTCTTAGTAGTTCTGCTGTAGTCCTATAAATATTTTAGATCGTTTATTTTAGTTTGGTAATTTGCACTGTGGACCATGTTGTTTTCTGGATTTACGTGTATGCCCCTGTGTGTAGTGGAACACGTGCGTCGACACGTGCTTATCTGGGTTATTTGCATGATTAGCCTTGATGTTCTAGGGTGTTACTGAATGAAGTTATCTTTTTAGTATTTGCAGAAATACCCCTATGAATGGTGTTATTGCGCATGTGCTTGATTTAGTGGGTTATTTATACTGAGGCCCCTGGACCCTTAATACTTGTTATTAAATAGTGCAGGAACCTTAGTTTCTTTGTAAATAGGTCCCTGTGTTCCCAGGTCACGCGCCTCGCGCGTGCAACCTTGGAAAAATTCTACCGGACCCCCTGGACTTTTCACTATTTGCGTACAGGTCCTTGTGCACTGTACCATTGTTCTTATTTTCAATAAAATAACAAATCAACTCCAAATTAGATGAAAATTGGATACATGGTTCCTGCCATGGTGTAAAATTTTCTCTAATTTTTGGAGACATTTTTGACATTTTTGATATTTTTAAAAATTCAAAAACACACATTTTCTTTACTGTCTATCTTTGAAATTCACAAAAAATATTAAAACACCTTTAAAAATTACAAAAAAATTAGGTAGTGTTGGTTTTGCCTTGATTGATTTTCTGACCAATTTCGATCACTTTTGGATTTGTAAAAGCTATAAAAATTACAAAAAACTTAAAAACCCACAAAATTCTAATAATTAAAAGAAAAAATCAAAAATTAATAATTCTGCTGCATAAATTTTCTTTGTTGTTTCTACTATACGGGAAAATTACTTCAGACCTTAATAAGACCATTATTCATTTTATTTTGGTCCTCCAAGTCTGACTGGACAGTGCCTCTCTTTTCTTACCTTGTTTGATTTTTATAAAATTCAATAAAAATCATAAAATTACCAAAAATTAATCAAAAACAGTAAAAAATGTACAAAACATAAAAACATTTTTATTTGAATTTTTGGATGCTTTTTGAGTAGATAAATAATTGTTTGAAGTTGCCATTTGTTTGCTTTTCTTATTTTCTTAATTATATTAAAAATCCAAAAAATATAAAAAGACTAAAAATCCACCAAAAATACATTTATTTTACTTTATTTCTTTTTAGACTACTTCGTAGGCCGCAAGGCCATCACGTGCTCCCTGAGTCCGACCCTAGTCGCTATACCAGGCTAATCCAATAGCCAGGACCGCTATCGTGTTTATTTGATTTTTTATCTGATTTTGGTAGTCTTCACTTAATTTTCTTGATTGACCTCTTGATCTCTTGAGCGACTGAGGTCGCAACGACCTTTGTTATTTCTTTATCCTTAGTTGCTCGGGTTTTTGTGGTCATCAGTTGGTTGCCACTTGAACTTAGAAGGGAATACCTCGCTCCTCGAGGAATGAGTTGTTGGATTGGGGAATCATTGGGTTGTCATATTGGAGAAGTCAATCTCTTTGTCATTTCAGTTGGGGAGAGCCACCATCACTTACATTGTACGAGTCAGATTCATAGTCATAAGGGTTTGCGTATGAGTTGAGATATTTCTGACCTGGATATTGAGGAGCCTTGAGCAGAGTTTTGGGATTCTCAGGGGCTGTTGGATTTCAAATCCAGTTCTCATTAAGGTTCCGCCCGCACTAAAACTCTAAAGGTCCGACTTAAGCTCCAAACTTTGATTTTGTGAAGACCAGTTTAATAGCAAAGGCAAGGTATAGAGGGATGATGAATCCACATTTCATCATCTTTATTATATCATTTTGGCCTCAAAAACCCTGGCAAATGCATGTAAATACCCTTAATTCATACATTTTAGCATCCATGTATGTGTATGTAAATATTGTATAAAATATGGTTTTTAAAGCCAAAATTTTAGATTAAAGAAGAGAAAAGAAAAAGAATAAAATATTGTAAATATTTTATGACCCAAAACCCCGAGACCTAGGCATCTCGATGACTAGGTCGACAAGGAATAAAGTAGAGGGAGATAAGGGTCAGATACCTATTCATTTTATTCTTTCCTTATTCATTTTGGGACCTATTTTTGGTTTCACTTTTTATACCTCAAATAAAGAAAATTTGTACATGAAAGTTGTAGATAATTAAATGAATAAAAATACAAAATTTATTTCAGTCAAAAATACTTTACAGATAACAAGTTATTATCTGAATAAAAATCTAAAATGCCAACTTCACAGACCTGTATCTCTCAAATAAAAGCTCGAAATGCATCAAACTCATCTTTAATTGTATATAATTTTAAATAATCTATTTAATGAAGGTGGTTTCGTATTTTTTGGAGTTACGGTTTGAAAGTTGAGTTTTGGACCCATGTTGTACAATAGTTTACACCTTTTTCTTTCTTTTGTATAGATTCCTTTTTTTAACTCTTTTTCCTTTTGATTTCAATTATATTTTTTAGATGTATATTCTAATTTCTATTAAATATATAAAATCAATTAAAAAATATAAAATCAAAAAGATACAAAAATAGATCTTTTCTATACAAGTCAATTTGGCTTGTATTTTATCTTTATCACTTTTTTTATCTTACAAAATTAAAAATCAACAAAAATATTTCAAGCTTTTATATTATTAACAAGAAAACAAGACTAAAAATCATAAAAATCCAAAATGGATATTTTATACCTTAAAAAAACATGTTTTTAATTTACATCTTTTGAAAAAAAAGCTTTCTTCTGCAATATTCTAGATAACATTATTTTGAGATAGTTTCATGATTTGAGTTTTTATTTTGAGGTCTCTTGTTATTCATTTCAAACATGCTTTCATTGGGAAAGACACCTCTTTTTTATTAGTACACATGAGCATAAAGACAATCACTAGTGTCCAAAAAATTTGAAATAGTCCACTCCCATTGGTGGAGGCCTCCCCCAATAGCCATCATCTCTTCCATTCCTCCACCAAATAAAAAAGCTTCATCCCCCATTTTTGAAATCATCCACCATTAGAGTCTTCATTCTAGCTCCTCTACCTCCATTGTGACAGAGTGAAGGTTGGAGACGAAGCCACGATGAAGGGAGGATTCTTTGGCGTGATCCCTTGGTGTTCTTGCTCCATTGTATCACAAGCTCTTAGCTTGTCAAGCCTCTTCTCCGCCGGAATCGAGGCCATGACCGGTCAGTCTCATCGGAGAATCGATCACTATAGGTGACTACCTTCACCTGCTACATTTTTTCTTCTTGTAGGTAACTTTTAGATTTAGTTTTTCTTCTTGTTGTAGTGTAACAACCCATCATATTCAACTTTTCTCCATCCTCATTCGTCGTGGCTAACCACCTCACCGCCGCCTTCATCCACTTCTTCGTACTCCCTTCACGTAACCTCAACCAACTCCGACCACGCACGGTGCCCGGAGACCATCTCCTTCTACCATTTTCGTAGGAGAACCCATACACCTCATATATTTTTTGTGTGCATAATGCAAGCTGAGCCCACGCTCGAGCTTTCATTTCTACTCGCAGGTATCCGTCTGAACGTCCTACAGCCGCACCACCATCTCTCACACAGAGCTCCACGCCATGGAACTTCGTCGGCCCTTGGATTGGCATTTTGTTGTTGTTTTTCAAAGGAAGAAGAAGAAGAAAGGGGGTGGATAGCAACCACCGTTGGATCTATCCTCCTCCTTCTAATCTTAACAATCCAGCCAAGGGGTAGAAGTTTTATGCATAAGCCCTCACCATTTTGAAATTTCACGCACATCCCTTTATCCTCCAAGAGCCTTTGAATGCCACGTGGATAAGTGGTAAGTTTTGCGGCCATACCCCTGCATTTTTGGCATATTTCAACAAGTTTCCGAGTACATTTTTGAACTGCAATTTCGTATTTACTTTTTCATCTGTACCACTGCACTAAAATACTCGTAACTCATTCATTTGAACTCTGATTCATGTGAGGTTTTTTTGTTAGAAAGCAGCTTTGAAGTTCTACATAATATCCAAATTTCAGAATTTTCTGATTACGAACTATTTATGGAGATTTTTTGAATTCAGAGTACTGATTTGGCTTATTTTGTTAATAACTTCTTTAATACTTGATATCACTTGCTCATTTTTGGATATGTTGTAGGAATTAGTAGGGCCGAATTTGTGCTAAAATTTCATAGAAAGATAGTATGGTGTGTCCTGTAGAATTTCTACAATATTCTGAGTGATTGATTTATTTCTGGAACATCTTTTATCTATTCAAAAATCTAAAACTATGTCCATGTGCCCCTGAGTTTGTTCTCCAATCACGGATTTTGTTATATTTTTATCTTTTTGTTTGAGTAGTCAAAATATTCAAAAACAACATTTCTACCTTCGTGCAGTCTTTTATTTTTAATATATTCATTACCTTTTTGAAAAATTCCAAAAAAAATATTTTGTTTTGTTTCTTTATGTTTTAACTCTAGATAAAAAATCCTTAAAATTTTCAAAAGGAAACCCCTAAAAATAGCAAAACACCAAACATATTCATAAAAATCTTAAAAATTTCACAAAAACCTAAAAATAGAATTCCAATTTCTGAATTTTCCTTATTTTGTTATCTTTATTTTAAAATTAATTTGAGGAAGTTTTGATTCTGTATGTTATTTTTCATCCTCATTTTAATTTCAGCCAGCAACTTATCTTACTGTTTACTAGTATTTTAGCCCTTAAAATATCAAAAAAATTAGGAAAAATCTAGAAAAATCACAAAAATATTAGAAAAATATAAAAATCATAAAAAAATTTTATTTCCTGTATTTTGAGCATTTTTTCATATTTTTATCCCTCTTTTATCTCTAGTGTACATATATATTCCTTATATACATTATATCTTTATTAAAAGAAAAAAAAATATAAAAATACAAAATATAAAAAGAAAATACAAAATCAATAAATTAAAAATTAAAATATAAAAATATAAAAATCAAAAGTTAAATAAAAAAATAAAATTCAAAACCCACAAAAAAATAACACTTGTAGGCATTTAACCACTTTCATATTTCTGAGCATTATTGCCTTATTCTACCTGTTTGCTCCCTGTGTTCAACACTCTACATACTTGCACTATACACATATTTTGTAGAGTTATAATAAATTTTAACTCCACACTTTGATTTCCATTGCTTGATATTATAAGTGGGTTAATTGTTGATTTAATCGGGATTTGCCGAGGTCACCGCAACGACTTTGTCTCCGCCTTGTGTGTGACATTTAGACCCTCGTACTTCTCGACTAATCACATATTAATTTTGATTTCATTGAAATTGCTTTTATTTGATAGATAATTTTATAAAATGAACTTTAAAAGTGAGTACACTCAATATGGAGTTCATGTGACCAAGTTATTAGGTTCGGAAGTTAGGCTTTACTGTTTTTCTGATTTTGAGATTTATTGTTATTTATAAATTATTTTAATTTATATTTTGTATTTTTTCTAGTAAATAGTTTGAAAAAATAATCAATTTAAATAGAATAAGAAATAATTAGATAGAAAATGAAGAAGTTTCATCTGCATATAGTACATATATACAAAGGGGTCCAAACGCCAACTCACATGATTTATTCTACGATTTTTTATATTTTTAATAAATAGTATTAGTTACAAAATGAAGTTTAGAAGTGAATTTGGCATATTTGAAGCTTTCTATAAATAGTTATGAACCTTAAAAGTTGGCTTTTTCGATTTTTTCATTTCATTATAATTATTTATTTATTCATTAAATAAATTTCAGATATTTTTATAAATAAATAATTATTATTACAAGCAACTTTGATGTTTATTTGAGATCGTTTTATTGATAAATAAAATAGTACATGATATATACAAGACAAATAATGAAGACTATGTACACGTGAGAATTGATTTTCTTGATTTTTATAAGTTATGGACCATATCTCCTCGCACTTGATTCCTTGTCGACCATCCCAATGCTTGATCAGGTCTCGGGATTCGAGTCAGTCTGTATTTATTTCATATGTACAACATTCTCTTCTTTTTTCTTTTCTTCTTTATTCTTTTATTGTGGTGTAAATAAGTGATAAAAATATAATATTAACAAATAGATGATGGATGATAAAAGATGAGAATTATTGTTATTATAGGTGTTTTGCCAAAGATTTTAACCTAAAATAAAAGAATAAAGATGTTGAATCATGGATTCATCAACGACTGATGTTATTTTCTCTTTTTTGATAAAAAATAAAAGGAGGAGTAAGTACATATATAGTTTAACAAGATTAATTGGATCCTCACCCACAATCTATTTACCCATGTAATAAAACAACCAATCAATATAGAGAACATCAAAATACAAGTTTATGTAAGTAAAGAGAATAAATGTATTGAAATCCAATAAACATAAAAAAGTCTATGATATGGTTGTATATTAAAGATACTTATAAAATGATAAATCTATTTTTATCCCTGACTATGACATCAAATACCTAAACTGGAATATGACATTGGAGATAATTATTTGAGGTGTTTGCGCATGTGAATTCTTTGATATGCCCTCAAAAAATTACAAATTGAGACAACAATGTAATCTTTAATTTTTGCCTCTACAAACTTTTATAAATTGATGAGATAGATGTACGGATGCAGCCAGATATGGATGTGTTTGTATTCATCAACTACAATTTCTATTTTGTGTGGATATGAGTATTTCATTTTGACGGATATGAATATTGATAAGCATATGATTTTTTTAGAATGCAGACGGATCATATTTTTTATATTTTTTTAAGATACAGATATAGATATGGTTTTTTTATAAATACGAATATATATTATTGAATATATGTGTATATTATATAGACATATATCATTGTTTGTGTAGATATATATCTACATATGTTTCAGAGTTACAAATACTACTGGTAAATTTTGGAGGTTATATATAATAGTATTTAATTATTTTTAAAATTTATATAATTTAGCATATTTTTATTTTCTAAAAAAGGTATTTCTTCCTAATGTTAGTGCCATTGAGAGACATTATCCCTGGGACAATTGGTATCTGTATGTTAAAATTTTATATCATAGTTATGATTTCCTATTTTCATATAGAGGAGTGATCCTATGAGAACAAAAAAAGTGAGATCACGATAGCATGCATTCTGGACAACATAATTCGTCATGTGCTCCGTCGCGTGCACCACCACCAACTTCGCCGCCACCATCCTCCACCATGCGTCACACCGCCGTTGTTTGTTATGGGAGGGGAAAACCCTAGCAAGAGATTGCCAATGCAATGACCAAGAAAAGAACAGTATGGGTTGTCACATTCTATTTTTAGAATGTGACAAAAAGACATAAATGAGTTTTCGACATTAAATAAATTGAGATAAAAAAGGCATTAATAGAATCCGTCGGATTAATTACGGATGGCTGAGATGGAGGGCTTTCCATGCAGCCAGAAAAGGTATACCTTATTAGAAGTATTTCTATATATATACAATGATATAATTTGAATTTCTCAGTATTTGTAAAATATCAGCTTCCATATCTTATTCAAATTTTAATATAGACAATGATATTGTAACACCAATATCTGTCTGCCCCTTTGCATCCCTAATGCTTTGCGGATTGCTTTTACGTCACGTGGACACGTGTAGGAAACAAAAGGAATCCAAATCGTAGAATATTTAGGAGACCCCAACGATAATTAAGATATAATTGTTAATAATTTTATGAGATAAGAACAAAGAAAAGTGTGAACATGGAGTTCAATCAAAACAAAACAAAGGCTTTGCTATCCTTAAGCTCACAGTCCGCTAAAAGGCCACGTGCTTGATTAGTATGGCATTGATTATTAACTAAAAGATTTGCACACTTAATCCTTCTAGGTTTTTACTCCTAACTTCTTTGCATTACACTTTTTGCCTTTATATTTTATAACCTCACAAAATCAGTAGTGTGCTTCTGTTATTATACTTGTTGCTTGACATTAGACTAAGGTAAATACCATGAATTACCTAAGAATAGAGGGGTACAAGTGCATTATTGCATAAAAGTTTTATAAGTATTACATGAAAAACTCGAAGAGTACAGACATAAAATCCTTTTATTAAAGTGATTTGGCTACTTCAATATATTTGTTCATCAAATTTCACCATAATAAAACGAGTTTAGATTGATATAATCTTTGAAATCCGTCGCTTATTCACCCTGTTGTTAAGTATATAATCACGATATTATTCGTTGCACAATGTGACTTGTATTATTGAGATTATTGATGAATGAAATATTTGTTGCTATATAATTAGCGGAAACTTCATATATATAAAGTGCTGCTATTCTAAAAAAATGCATAATTGTCGCTAAAATTTGAATTAAAAAATCAGTGGAGATTAGTAAACTTTTGAAAAATAGTAATTGATAAGCATTGTTATGGAACACCGCTAATGATATAACAACCATATGATATTTATCGCTACTTTGAAGTATAGAAGATCATTTCGCAATGAATAATATTCATCGTAATGTATTTAATAATGGATGTTAATCATGTCAGATTTAAAATAAGTGTCAATATAGAGTCATTTTATATTAGTGAAATTGCAGAAGTGATTCCCAAGATGCAATGACTAGGTAGGATGCTCGGATGATGCAAATGGTTTGTCGATATATTTTGTCATAGAAATGAAACTAGGGCACAATAATATAGTAGAAGCACTCATAGATCTTCTCTTGTTTAGGGGTTAAAGGGAGAAAAACATTAGTCCTCGTCCAAACATAACCTACCAAGGATAAGGAAACTTTATCACAGAATACACAATATTAATGGGATTCTTTTCTAATAAGAGAAAAGTTTACATGGAAATAGGAGACAAGCAGGTTATAAGCTGCGTGCTGGTTCTTTTCATATCAATCAAGCAATAAGATAAATACCCCTTATCTCGTAA